>JAOTQK010000005.1:6838514-6853387 GCA_025642025.1 Rhododendron ferrugineum
AAAATTTATTACCACTTTAAAGATATAACTAGTTTTTTAATCCAGTTAGAATAGAACTGGGACAAGTAAATTGGGACAGAGGGAGTACTTTTCTTCTACTTATAATCCACCTACTCTAGTTTCACAAGCCACGTATTCCTTCTGTTAAAATTGAACATCAGATCCCTTCATTTCAAATCCACACCTGTCCAAACTGAGCCTTAAGTTTTTTGTGTATTCCACAAACATGAGTAATGTGTTTCTGTTGCCATACAGGTAAGGAAGATCCGAGTACTAAGCTAATCCAAACAGAATCATCTCTAGAATGTAAGCCCATGCTGCACATTAACAGTTCTCAAGATGATGCTATACAACAAGTCCAAGCCTCTGAAAGGGTATGTAATATAGTCAACGTTCCTGACGAAGAGGATAGAAATGAGGTCCACAGGGTATCAAACCTAGTCAGAGATGATGTCACTGCTGGTTCAAGCTCATCTTCTTCATCGGAAGTGAATGTCCCATTCTCAGCTGCTAACAAAGAAGAAATTTTGAAGTCCCTCAGTTTTTCAGTTCCTAAGAACATAGCTGTAGACGTAGAGTACAATGGCCGAAGAAATAGTCCTTTATGCGATGGCAGTCCATCTTCATTTAGGAACAAAATACAGGAGGAACGCTTCTTTTTTCCAGATAAGGTGGTCAGTCATACCCCTACACATTCTATAGCTTCTGACATGCAGGTGGAGGTGTCAGAGTTTGGTTCAACTGAGCTGTCAGTTGATGGAACCATCTCACCGTCTGATGTAGGATCTCTATCTTATGAAGCGGACTTGGACGGGGGAAAGGAAGTCAATTCTGGAAGTGAGGAAACATGGGTTGCCTCGTCTCAGCTATCCAGAGTGGAAGAAAATGAGTCTAGGTCAAGCGAAGTGCATGAGGTTAGCGAGCAAGATATTATTGAAGTTGGTTTTTCAGGAATGAACAAGAAAACAGAGGATATCGTTGCATCGGATATGGTGCCCGAAAAAGTAGTTGAAGAAGATTCCGTAGATGCAAGTGTTTCTTTTCCAAAAATAGAATTAGCAGAGAGGAGTCAATCTCATATGATTAATTTTGATGGCGATGTTCATGATGAGGTGCGACTTCCAAGCACTTCTTGTGCTTCAAATGCATTGTCAACTGAAAACTTGGCTTTATTAACACTTGAAAATGCACTGCAATCAAGCAAGAAATCAGAGGCTCACCCATCCTGTGAAAAAGTTCCTCCAGAAACGGAGGTCAGTCTGTTTCTCTTACACATCACAAAGCAACTACCCTTGTGAAAACTTTATATGGCTTAGAGAAGAAGGAAGGCTTATTCCCTGTTTGGAATATGGGGAAGGAGTGGAAAGGAAGGACAAATCAACTGCTGAGCAAAAAAAAAAAAAGAAGCGCAACTGTTCGGAACCTCAAACAGAAAGAGAGAAGAAAGTAACAATTTTTCAATCTTCAACTCCCTCCTAATTATTTTCCTTTCTTTTCTCTTTCTTTCCACTGGTTCCAAACAGACTATTAGAATAACCAGACACGCACACAAAAGGATTTGTAACAAAGTAACCTTTGAGAGTTGAAAGTATCCAGACCTTTCTTTGGCTTTAGCACATATCTCTTGATTCTCTAATAGCAAATGCTTTTCTTATATGTATATTTCGATCAATTGCTTTAGCAGTAGTACATGTGAATTCTTTTTTAGTGATATTGGATGAATATTTCGATCTGGTGTTTGTGATGTGCTTGCATGAAAGGGGATATCAAGTTATAATTGGACTAATCATGATACTAAACAGGAGCGGTCTGATTCCCCAGAGATATCTGCCCGGGAGTTGAATACTGATTGCGATACAAGTGATGAAGTTGTCTTTGCATATGATGACTCCGAAATCTTGGAATTTATCAAAAACACGTACGGTGAAGCCCCCGTATTGATCAAGCGAGAGACTACAGAGGGACCATCAACTGTTACCATGGAAAACGATGAAAAACCCCTTAAGATAATTGAAGGATATTCTGGAGTTCCAGAACATGATTACTCAAATCCTACTGAATTTTTTGAAGGAGAATATAGACAGCAAAGTTCACTGACATCAAATTCCATTGGGAATGAGAATATCCAGGACAGAAGAGGTGAACCAGTTATTATAGATGTTGGGTCTTCTGGGCCTATCCATAGTTCTAATGACACCATTGCATCAGCAATGCAGCCAGAAATAGTGGCTGAGCAAGGCCCTTCTGATTCAAGTTCATCATCATCCTCCACTTCTGTGACACAGGAAAAGTTTTCTATTAGTGAAGTCTCTCAGTTGAATTTTGATCAAACAACACGAATAAAGGTCCAGGAAATTGCTTCAGAGGTGGTGGATGACAATTTTGCGGATGGATCTTTGCCTGAGAGCTCAGATTTAGCTGCGTCTCTGAATGCACTGCATCTAAAAGAGGGTTCAGTAACATGCCTGTCTGATGATAGAGATCCTGAAAAACCCCAGGTCAGTCGGCATAACCATGCTAAGGAGTGATTCTGTGATCTCACTATGGTGATAAAACACCACAACGATTTCAGAAGCTCTATTTTTTCACCTAATTTTCTTGATTTTGCTACATGACACATGTTGTCGGGCACCAATCTTATCAATGTTCATAGATTCAATTTACAGCTATCTGTGAGCTATTAAAACATCACAACTATCATTATGGGAGAAAAGATAGGATTGGACATAATGGAGGTTCGCCGCAATTATAAAGAGCGGATCCTCTTTGCCCACTTTTAATTCGTTTCCTTGCCGGAATTGGATAGTTTTGTAAATTTTTCCTGAATTTCAGTTTGTTGAAGTCGTGAGAAAATCAATCAATCTTGGTCTTCCTTTGCAGAAAATCTGTGTCCTCGTCTTATCTTTGTGTTTGCATGTGTGTATGTGAGTTAAAAAGAAAACAACACTGAAAATTTTGTTTCAACTCTCCAGTCTCCACTGCAACTGTTTTAATGTTGAATGTGCGTCATCTATTCTTCCTGGGAAGTCTATGTGGACTACCTTGTGAGTTTTCCAGAAGTCTGTATGAATCGTTGCATTGGATACTAAAATGACGGATGTTGATCAAACCAATTCATATCTTTGTATGAAACTATTAGGATGCTGATTATGTCTAATGGAGGTCAATATGAACAGCAGGGGGAGTATCAGACCTTCTTGGAGTCTGAGTCACATAAACCAGCGGAGGAAAGCGTTAGCATGAATTCTTCTGAAGACTTTGAATTACTGCTTGAAAAGCTAGGTGAACATAAGGACATGGCTTCAACATCAAGGCCAATTGGGAAAATGGACAGGGGGGAATCAATTCAAGCTAGAGAATGTGACGAAAGTGCACTTGATATAGGACATTTTGGGTTTAGCCAGATTTCTAATGACACCACTCCGTTGACCATGCTGCCAGAGTTGGTAGTTGAACAAGTTCCTATCGCTTCAAGTTCTTCTTCGTCTCCTAAGTCTGACATACATAAAATGGTGTTGGTGGAGCAAGTCTTCTCGTCGAGTATTGATCCAGAGACGCATCTGAAGGTCCAAAAATCTGATGAGGAGAATGCAGAAATTAATTTGTTGGATAAACTGCTGCCAGAAAATTTAGATTCACCTGCCCCAGAAAATGCACATCATCTGTCATCCGATTCAACAGCTTACTCGTCTTTTGATAAAGATTTTGAAGAAATTCAGGTTAGTCACATTTATGCGGTAATTAGGATAGAACTGTATGGCACTGAGACAGTGTTACACATTGAGTTATATCTGGCACTATGACGTGGCATGCATTTTCACTTTATTGTGCAGGTATTACTATATTTTATTGTCCATAAATATAGCAAATCTCATGAGAATCCTTATTTTCTTGTAATGTTTGAATTCTCTCTCTTGCACACACACACACACGCCCACACACACCTTGAACCATGATTCGCTGCAGTCATTGGATGAACAGCCACCTGAAAACTTAATCTTACCTGGCCTCAAATGCAGTACCTAGGAGGGTTCAGTGGCGCTGCCATCTGATAGTAGAAAAAATTGTAGGTTAGTCGGCATTTTGATAATGAATACTGAAGTTCTAAGTTAAAACTTTTGGGAAGGGAAATCACTTATTGAATCTTGAGCGGGTTTCTCCGAGAGAGAGAGAGAGAGAGAGAGAGAGCGCACTAAAAAATGGTGATTTATCTCACAATTGCACCCGTTGTTGCATTTAACAGGAACCATCTAATCCTCCGATTAACGTTACCCAGGAGTTGAACTCCATTCACAGTGTGAAGGTTCCAGAGGTCATTGCAAACAATGACATGAGAAATTTCAAAACCATTGATGAAATAAATAACAAAGCCCACATATTCGCCAGTGAAGGCAATGCAGGGGTCCTATCAAATATGTCCGACGAAAGCATATCAAAGCGTATTGATGTTGCGTTTATTGAAGGACAGAATGTCATAGGATACGAAGGAGAGAACGTAAATGTGGCCAAATGTGAAAACATAGCAGGGACTTCAATCCCAGTCGACAACAATAGAACTCTGGAAACAAGTCAAGAGCATGGACAAGAAATTGTGGAAGTCGAAATACCCGAGGTTAGCCCGAGTACTGGACTCATTGTGCCAGTCATGCTAATAGGTACTGCAGAAAGTGGACTCTCTCAGATTCACCAAAGTTTTATTAGCGATACGAATCCTCCAGATTTGTTGCCAGAAGTGGTGGTTGAACAGGTTCCTATGACCTCAAGTTCATCATCATCTCCCAATTCTGTGTTGCAGACTAAGTTCTCTATCGATCAAGGCTCCGCATTGAGTTTGGAATATTTGGATCAGGAGATACAGGTGGAGGCTCAACAATCAGAAACAGAGATGGACGAAAATGCTTTGATAAATGGACTTCGACCAGAAAATTTAACCCCGGCTGTACCTCAGAACTCTTTGTATTTGACGGTAGATTCAAGGGCTCACCTGTCTGATAACAACTATTCTGGAGGTTTGCAGGTCAGTCAACATTATCTAATTATAATTAAGTTGTTTTAAGTTAGTGTAAAACATGAAGAAAGCATATTTGAGTCTTTGGGAAGCCCAAACATATACCTACAAAAACGAGGAGAGTAGGATTTTCCTAGGTAAGTCTTTTTTTGTTGGGCAGATATCTGTGTTCTTGTTAACAACAGTTACTTCCACAGATCAGGTTGTAAAATTCCTGTGTCTACTTATGTGAGAAAAACTTTCAGAATTATGCACATGAGATAACTGAACTTTTTAAACCACTTGAGGAAAGGAACTCCAAATCTATCTAAGATACGAAGGCTTCGTTTGGAATTTGGATCATGGATTTGCGTAGGGGTTTACGGAGTTTAAGGAAACTGTGAGGAAAAGATAAGGATGTAATGAAGTAGAAAACTATGGGTTTTCGCTACCATTTTCCTTTCCTTTGGTAAAATCTCCACAAATCTATGACCCAAATAAAGCCTAAAGGCATGTCTGGAAAACTGGCATAACCTGAGGCTCTCTTGCCTCAAAAATCAACATAGCAAAGTGACAAATTACATCCCCCCCTGTAACTACTATGGATGTGATGAATTATATATGAGTTAATCAACACATCTTTTACTCAACCTACTCCAAAATATTTTTAAAATTCAACTTTCCCCCTTTCTTTTTTCTGATTTCGTGGTTTGACATTGTTTAGCATATATATCAACCGAGTATGTTACCATGCCAGGAAAAAATAAAAAGACATCTACTTTAACAGTTGCATATTTGTGGCAATTAACAGGAACCATCCAATTCTCCCAGGAAGTCTGCCAAAGAAGACGGCTTCAATTTTGTAAGCCATTTAGATAGTGATGAGAAGGAAGAGAAACCGAACTCAACTTCCATTGAAGATGGTGAAGCTCAGCCCCAATTATTCAACCAGGACGCTCTAATTGATCCAACGGAACTGTCTGATGTAACCTCTGTTGAATGCCCTGGAGGTGGACTCAAACAAATGTCTGAAAATGGTGTTGTTATTGGCACGTCAAAACCAATCAGACAAAATGAGAATTCAGGAACCGCTGAAAGAACTGAAGAGTTCGGAGAAGCAATGAAATCCAAGAACGATAGAGACTCATCAAAGCTAACTGTCAATAATGATAACTTAGAAGCCACTGAAGTTGTTGAAGGCAAAGACACAAATGCTAATGTTGTTGGCCTGTCAAAACCAGTAGAGGATGATGATGATTCAAGTATTTCTGAAGAAAGAGAGGTAATACAATTTTGGACAGTTGGTTCTTTGCAGATCTGTGTGTACTTTTTTGAAATGGTGAAAGTAAAATAGGACCTTCCCTCATGCTCTTTGGTTCCAGCCATAAGTTCAACGATTCAGGTGGGGTTACCAATACATGAAAGATATACTTGGAATCTTAAAACTACCGTACCAAATAGTTTTTTTTCTTACGTTTTTCTTCTTTTTCCCCTTCTTAGCATATCAGCTCCCATAAACCTCTATACTACTATGAACTAGTAGCTAACTGCTATAACAACGTATAATTGGCTTACCCGCAATCCTTTAATTTCTGCTTTTATGGTAGTTAATTTTTAAACTCATCTCTTAGATTTATTTAAAATAGTGAAACTGCATTCAATATTTGGAAGGGATAACGGTCTCATGCTACCACTTATTTGCTGCTGGACAGGAACCAACTAAGGTTGATCCTGGAAAGAGGTCCTTGGAGGAAGCCAACATTATTTCCAATGAGAATGAGTTGGTAGCCAATGTCATGGTGGCTGAGGAGGACTTAAGATCTAGTGTTGGTGAAACTGAAGGTGAATCCCTAAGAGCGATGAGGTCAGAGGATGTTGCTCAACAACCAAAAAATGTTGAGGTAGCTGATTCAAGTACTACAGAGAGTGATGAAGGCAAATCCGATAAACAGACAGAACCTGAAGCTATGGTAGGCTTTTTGCAACCAGCCACGAAGAAGGATAATTTAAACGACACCAAAGATACGGAGGAAATCAGAAATTTAGCTGATCATGAGGATGTTCAAGGCCGGTCGAAGAGTGATCTGAGCAATGGTGGCTTGGACCAATCCGAATGTAGCAAAGGTGAAACCAAAGAAGTGATTAGACACGATATTTAGCTAATATATGGAAATGATCGCAACACAGAGGCAGAAAACAGCTAGACAGAGCTAGCGTGATGCGTTTGGTTGCTGGTAGTCTTTAAACTAGTTGAGAATATGAAGTTGGCTCTGCACTTTTGGACGGAATTGCTAATTGAAAAGGTTGATTGGTAGAGAAATCAGATGAGGCTTCACCTTTCTACGCAAATTCAGTAGGTAGAGTTGGAATTAGATGTCCTCAGTCATTTTTCTGCAGCCTGCACTTTTTGCTTCTGGAAATGCTCTTGAATGGTTTTGTGAGTGTCTTTTCCTTTTTCTTCCTCGTACAAAATCTAATCCGAGTGGCCAAAGGCTCTACTTCTACGGCATATGTCAGTTTAGCGGGTAGAGAATTAACCGAATCTGTTTTCTCGGTTTGCTCATCAACTTCCTCAGAGAATTAGAGTTGTCCAAAATTTTGGTTTGGTTTGGATATCGGTGTGAGATGTGACTCCTATTTATTTTCAAATTTACAAGCAAGAGATGAGATATGTGACACAGGAAAGTATTCCCCAGATGAAATGCAGGAAGCTACTTTTCCGTTTTATCTTGAAGATTATAGAGGTGTCTGATCTAGCCTGAAAAACACAAGGGCACCTTAAATCCTTGAACGCTTTTTCGTTTTAAAGTATTTGTCTGATTTTTGACATCGAAGTTCCTTCCGAGAGGCTTGTGATTTTTATGTTTGTTTTAATAACTCAAGTGTCCGGGCCAGCTTACGCGCACCTCGACTAATCCCGGGACTTGTGATTTGTTTACGGTTTTGAATCATTCACAACCATCTGATGCAGTAATAATTGCTGGTTTGTTTGGCTCTACTATGGTTGCCTCGTGTGGCTAGAACTTTTTGATAGTCGGAAACCTTATCCTGTATCTTTGACTGCTTCACCCTTCTTGGTAGGATGGTGTTAGTTCCACGATGCTTTTTTGTTAGTTTCGCGACAAATTCCGTTCACTGACCATTGTGCCCCCCCTCTCTCTCTCCAACATTGCCCAATCAACATGATTTTTATTGCGTTCGGCCCAAAGAAACTCCAAAAATCGAAGCTAGACCGGTCCAATTTTCTCCCATGAGAGGGACAGGAGCCGAATCTTTTGTTTTACGTAGTGGAGTACAAAAAAAAAATTAATGATAATTTGGTCCGGCTAACCGGTGCACTATTGCACCTGTTAACATTGTGATTTGTGCACTATTGTGTACTTTATTTCCCTTCCTCTTGCCAGATGTCAACTTTTGCTCTCAACCTTTGTTCTTTTATGTCATCTTGGAAATGATGCAGGAGTATATTTGAGAGCCACATATATTTGCCAAACTTACCCTTTCCTTGACCCACACAACTCGAGTGAGACTACTGTTTTGAATTATACCTTTTCTTTTTCTTTTCAAAAAGTCTAGCCTTACCGCATGGTTTTACCGTGCATTTGTATCGCATGGCTAGTGGGACCTACTTCGGGTCCAACAAAATACAAAAAAATATTCATAAGTTTTAAAATAATTTTTTATGGGGACCTGTAAAAAATCAACTCCAACGAATATCGGTATGTCTTTTTTTTGAGTTCGTAATGGCGAAACTGAATAGTTGAGCATTTTCGCTCCTACGAATCCAGAAAAAATATTTACCGATATCAGTTGGAGCTGATTTTTTACAAAGTCCCAAAAAATATTATTTTAAAATGTATAAATATTTTTCTGTATTTTTATGGGACCCATAGTAGGTCCCACTAGCCATGCGGTACAAATGCGCGGTAAAACCATGCGTTAAAGCTAGCACGGCTGTTTTCTTTTTGAGGTGGTTGACAAGTCCAAGTCAGAGTTTCCATTTGTTTATTTTGCGTCAAACTTTTGTGACTTATTGATTCGTCTTGGCGAGCGGAATTGGAAAAGTATAAAATTTTGATCGAAATTCATAATTTTTTTTAAAAAAGACAAAAAAAGTAAAGCTAGCACGGCAGTTTTCTTTTTGAGGTGGTTGACAAGTCCAAGTCAGAGTTTCCATTTGTTTATTTTGCGTCAAACTTTTGTGACTTATTGATTCGTCTTGGTGAGCGGAATTGGAAAAGTATATAATTTTGATCGAAATTCAAAATTTTTTTTAAAAAGACAAAAAAAGTAAAAAAAAAAAAGGTTGTCTATTTGACTTATTTTTGTCTTTATTCAAAAAATTAGTATGAGTTTCGATCACAATTTTTTACTTTTCTCATTCTTCTCGTCGAGACGAATTAATAAGTCACAAAAGTTTGACGCAAAATAAACAAATGGAAAAAATTTAAATAAAGACAAAAAAATAAGTTACTTAAGGCTCCGTTCCGGAACCAAAAAAAAATCCTTATTTTTGAAGAAGGCAATTTCAAGCTAAAAAATTATGAGCTTACTAATTGAAATCTAAAAATATACAATATGGATCTTGTTTGAAATTCGAGATCTTTTATACAATGCAAAAAAAATTGAAATATTACTTTTCATGCATTCACATTATTTTTGAGTTTGAAAATGTGAAATAAACTGCTTATTTTTTAAGAAGGTTTCTGGAACGGAACCTTAATTTTTTAATCCAAACCCACCCTAGAAGAAGAAAGGTGAAAAGGAAATTCCTCGGAAAATGGCGCCAAAAGGGGAAAAAAGGGAGGCGGGGACTGTGCTGTGCAGCTCCGTGCTGTGCAGCCACCGACAAGACCTTTCTGGCATCGTTCTGACGATCGGAGATGTCCACCGCGTAGAGCTCGTCGAGTATTACAAGTGTACCAAAAATAAACTCGATCAAATATTGTTAAGTGTCTCATCGGAATACATATAACTTGAAAAAAAATGAATCCTAATGGATACGAAACACTGGATCAAAACCACTGAATCCATTTTTTTCAAGTTATATGTATTCCGATGAAACACTTAACGATATTTGATCAAGTTGATTTTTGATACACTTGTAGAACTCGACGAGCTCTGCGCAGTGGACGTCTCCGATCGTCGAACCGATGCCAGCAAAGCTACGCAGCATAGTCCCTGGATCCCAGATTTTGAGAACCAAACTAATCTTACGAAACAAATGTTCCTTTTTTAGTGGCTGTTTAAAAAAAAAAAAACAGCTTCCCCTCTCCAAATTAATGTTTGAAACGGTCGAACACAACAATAAAAGCATCATAGTATAACTTTCTTAATTAAACGCACCATTTCCCAGTTCTTTGAGCATTGCTGTGATTAAAAGGAAAAAAGGATTAATTGCATTGATCCCTCTCTCTCTCTCTCTCTCTCTCTCTCTCTCTCTCTCTCGAATTCATAGTCTGTTGGTTCTTGTACCTTTCACCGAATCACCATTCGGCTGGTAAAGTTATATACTTTTCTCAAATGTCTCAATGGCCGGCCATCAACATGACTATGAATATTACTACTTAAAGCGGACGCGCTAAAAATAGCTGTTTTAACACATTTGACATTTATAGGAGGCCTAAAGCGGCCGCCTCAGAGCAAGTTTACCAGTTAAAAGGTAAAAATGCTACTAAACAGTGCATTTTTTTCATTTTACCTACTCATATCTCCTTCAACACTACATCAATACTCTCTACTTTACCTATCATTTATTAGAATACTAATTCTTTTTTGGAGAGAGAGAGGGGGGAGTGATAGGGAGGAGAGAGAAAAGAAATAATATTTTAATAGATGCACTGTGAATAGTTGTTAGGTACATATAGCTAACAGTTTTCACAAAGGCAAATTAGCTCCTCCTTTGCCGAAGCTGGTGTAGACCAGTTTTGGTGTCTTAATGAGGTAAAATAACTTCAAAAGCTTCTTTTGCTAAGCTGATGTTGATGCTCTCATATGCCTTAGCCCCGGACCGGCATTATTTAACCAGCTAATCCCCTGTACCCAACTTCGATTTATAAAAAGGAATAAAAAGAGGTAAGACATTATTTTCATTTCATTTGCATATTTATCCCCAAAAAAAAAAACCTTTACCAGTCAAATCCCAATGCTAATGTATTTAATTATATGCATGTCGATGACAAAGACATGCATATAATTATAAAATTTTATTGATACAGAATTTTACGTGGCAAATAAAATTTCGCTTTAACCATGTACACATCCTCTTTTTGGAATTAACCGCGCGACCATCTTGACATATTTCATCAATCATAAGAAAAATTACAGTCTTTTATATATAGATTCCATTGATGTGTCACGACAATATATATAACAAGCATCTTAAAATATATGATCTATCGAGCCGGATTTTTTTTTTTTTTAGTTCATTGCACAATGCCGGCGATACTCAAGAATTGATAATTTAAGATTAAAAACGTTTTTTTTTTTTTTTGCTTTGCTACTTGTTTTGAATCCAGACTTCTTCTTCTTTTTGGTAATGTAAAATTTTATAACCAAAAACCAGAGGACAAAACCAAAGGGGCATACCCCGGAAACAAGAATACAATCAGAACCTGAGAACAAACTACCTGCTCATACAAGCAGTCGCGACTTCAGAAAGTTCTATGATCGCTTACAGGTTAGCCGAAGAAAAGTTGAACATCGTCGAGAATTGTCATGACTACTATGGTTATTAGGAAATGAGTTACTTTTGTTTCTTGAAATTTATTGAATTTTTTTGCACTCATAGTTTCGCGGTTTCATTAGTTTAGTTACTTTAGTACTTGCCTGCTGTTATGGATTGACTTCTCTTATTTTCTTGACTGTGAAGTGATTTTGTCTTGTATTCTTATAGTGTTATGTGTTCTTTGTTTTTTTTTCTTACAATTTGTTAGATTGTAATGGTATAGGGACAAGGCTGAGATATTAGAATTTCATTTATGGATAATCCAAAGGCAAATCTGCAGAGGAAGGGGAGTTCAATCCCCCTTGAATCTTCCCAAATCCTATGGTCAAGCGATAAGTCAACTAAAGATTCGCGATCAGCTGGTGGAAGCCCGGGTAAGAACGATAAAGATAAAGACGTAAATGTGCAGGTTGTGCTGCGTTGCAGGTGAGAAACATTTGATTTTCAGTAACTGTTGGTTGTTACAAAAAAAAGAGAGCATAGAAATCAAAAGTGTTTGATTTTTCAACCGAAGCTTTTGTGTTGTAGGCCATTGAGTGAGGACGAGAAGAGGGCAAAAACTCCGGTGGCAATATCTTGTAACGAGCTTAGTCGAGAAGTATCTGTGATCCAAAATGTAGCTAATAAGTACAGGGACAAAGCATTCGTATTTGATAATGTGAGTTCTTGGTTATGCTTTCGTTCTAGTTGATAGGATTGGGAATTTTCTTTAGCAGTGATGGTTTGGAAAATTTGTTTTAGGTGTTTGGGCCGGCATCCCAACAGAAGGATTTGTATGAACAAGCCATTGCGCCTCTTGTCAATGAGGCACTCGAGGGCTACACTTGCACCATCTTTGCATACGGTCAAACAGGAACGGGGAAAACTTACACCATGGAGGGAGAAGCTGTAAAACAAAAGGTTTTTTATCATCGTTGGCGTATATTCATCTCAGTTACATATCCAGTACTTCTCTATGCATTTCAATCTGTTTATCTGTGTTTGCTGTAAGTTTTTCTCTTTTCTATTCTTGTTATGTGTTACCAAACAACGCTAGTACACTAGCAAATTACGTTTTTTGGTTACGCAAAACATGTTTTGAAGAAAAATGCTCACAATTCTACTATAAATGTGTTCTTGGGGATGTCTATCTCTTGAGATGAGTAAATACTCCTAATAATCTATCGCATTTGCCTACAGCTATTTTATCACAATATAGAGCATGTCGCATAAAATTTTGGGACGGAATGAGCAACATGCTTCTTGCTTGAATGTTTTTTCCATTGTTTGTAGAAGATGGAATTCCACAGCGATGCCGGGGTGATTCCAAGAGCTGTCAAGCAAATTTTTGACACTCTTGAAGCTCAAAATGCCGAATATGGCATGAGAGTTACGTTTCTGGAGCTTTACCATGAGGACATAACCGATCTTCTAGTACCCGAGAAAGGCTCAAGGAAGCCAATAACCGTCATGGAAGATGGAAAGGGAGCTGTTTTTGTGAAGGGCCTAGAAGAGGGTATAGTTCACACAGCAGACGAGATTTACAAAATCTTGGAGGAAGGGTCTCTGAGGAAGCATATCGCAGAAGAGACTCTTTTGAACAAACAAAGTAACCGGTCTCACTCGATACTCTCCATTACCATTGAAATCAAGGAGTGTGCTTCGGAGGGAGTCGAGCTCATCAAGTGCGGAAAACTGAATCTTGTTGACCTTGCAGGTTCTGAGAATGTTTTAAGGTCCGGTGCAACAGAGGTGAATCTGGTTTATGTTCACATTTTTCTAATTTGGTTCTTAGTGATGGATGTTGTTGCTTTTTCCATACGCTTCACAAAATCGCCCTCATTCTTTGGCCTCTCAAGTGCTCTCATTGAAGTGAATCTAACATCAAGGTTGCGTGTGGATCATGGATTTGTAGGGATTTTTCCCAGGAGTAGAGACCATAGTGAAGCCAAAGAAATTAGTCCCTCCACAAATCCATGGTTGAAATTCAGTCTTATGTAGTGTTTGGTTCGCTGGGAATGATTTGGGGAGGAACAGAACGGTTATTCCTCGGCCTTCTAATGCAATGGTGAACAAAAACTGATGAATGATGATCCATTTGTGGTGCACATCGTGCCATTGATTTGACTAGCCGAACATTGAACTTACATCCGAGAGAGTGACCGTCCCATTCCTACTTTCATTCCAATGAACCAAACACTGTCTTGTTAGAGTTCTGAACTTTCGATAACAAAGAAGTATTCTATGCAGGAAAGAGCAAGGGAAGCTGGGGAGATCAATAAGAGCTTGCTTACTCTTGGTCGCGTCATAAATGCACTTGTTGAGCACTCTGGACATGTTCCATATAGGTATGGATTCTAGTTATCAAAACAAATACACAAGTTCATGATATAGTTTTTCGGGTATATGAATTCAAGCAAAACACTCCATGAGATATAGAATGCATGATGAACGAAACTGAGATTTTCAATTTGGAATAATGCCAGGGATAGCAACTTAACAAGGTTATTGAGAGACTCATTAGGAGGTGAAACAAAGACATGCATGATTGCTACGATATCACCGTCTGTGTATTGTTTGGAAGAAGCACTCAGCACTCTAGAGTATGCATACCGTGCCAAAAACATCAGAAACAGACCGGAGGTTAGCAACCTGTTTCAATTCTCTGTCTCTTGATGCCGTTTCTTCGCAAATTTTTTCACACTATCTTCTTTTGACCACCAATAATGATTTCAGCTCGCTATTTCGTTTAGGTAAATCAAAGGGTGGCAAAATCTGCTCTGATCAATGATCTGTATGTGGAGATAGACCGTCTTAAACAAGGTTTTTGAGCACCTCCACCCTTTGGATCCTTGAACTTTTTTATTTTATTTAGTATCTATATAATGACAGGATACATAAATTTATGTGCAGAAAGTCTGATATTAGACTCATGTACAAAATTATTGTGTTTTTCTATCTTCTTCTGTACTTATTTTATCTTTTGTCGCCAGAGTTACAGGAACATTACCTAAATGAAGAAGCTGTAAAGAAGGTTTAGTTCCCCATCCTTAGTCGTTAGTAGATGAAGACACTCTTATTCAAAATGTAAAAGACAACAGAATGCTGTTATGACTTGAACATTTCGCTAATTCTTGATCTGTCTGACAGGCCACGGATGAGGAAATAGAGCACGTAAAA
>JAOTQK010000005.1:6975823-6987517 GCA_025642025.1 Rhododendron ferrugineum
ATGCAATAATCGTTAAGAGCCAAATCGTTAAGAGCGTTTAATGGTCTTTTTATGGCATTAATTATTACACTTGTCCAAATAATCTGTACAGCCTAGAATGAAAATTAAACAATCTGCTTTTAACCAAGTCCCAGTGAGGTTTATTCTCCTACACTCGGCTAAAGCAAATAAGTCTCTCATTTGGACAGGAACCACTCATCAAAACACCCCACATCACGGGTTTAATACGATAATTATTTTTTATAACTCAGTTATTCGAACCAGCTTGCGTCTTGATTAATTCTGTGAGAATCAATCCCATCGTCCATTATGAGAGGATCTATTAAATTCGTGACAAAGATTCTGTACACACTGACCTATAAGAATTGATACTAAAACGCTTGGAAAATTTGAATTGAAAACTAGACCGACCCGGCAGATGCTATTTGCTGAAGACACTTATTCATAGCTACTCAATTTTGATTCATTGAAGGCTTCTTTTTTCTTTTTCCCGCTTAATTTAGCTCGGTAATCAAACTTAAAAATATGATCAAACTTTATTACTCACTTTGTACCAAATTGCTTGACCTTTTGGATAGCAGTGTATTTTGCATGCAATTTTTTTTTTATTATCATGATTTTTTTTCCCAAAACTTGTCACGTCCATTTAAAGATATCATTGAGAATAAAAAAATTGCTGTACAATTTTTCAAAAAATACACCCACAAATATATTATTTTTTACATGCAAAATGCTTGAACGACTTGACTTAATGTGCTAAGAAAACAAAACTCAATAAACTTATAATTATTACCAACACAATCTAAGTTCAGATCGTGATGGACTTAAAATTTTATCTTGGATATTTTCAAAAATATTTGGGCAAAAGTAAATTTTTTTGGGTTTTCTGATTTTTCTCGTCAAGATGATTCAATAATCTACAAAATTTTGGCGCAAAACTAACAAATGCGAAAAAATTTAAATAGAAACAAAACGCCAAAAAACTAAAAAAGCTTAATAGGAACAAGGCCCAACATACTACAGTAACATAGTAACTGTCGGACCGCTTTTTCACCATCTCTCCTAAAATTAATTGAGAAAATGTTATTTCCGGATCAACCGGACAAGGGGGCTGTCCGGACAGCCCCCGTGTGGCCCCTTTCGCGCATTTTTTTAGAAAATCCGAACCGTGCATCTTGTAGGGCCCGCAAAATAATGTATTTACACAAAAAATCAGCTTGTCCGGACATCGATAGGTATGTCAAAAGTTGAGTTTTTACACAGATAAATGGACGACCGTGATCTGTCAACTGTTTTTAAAGTTAAACTGTTCACGGTCGTCCATTTTTCCATGTAAAAACTCAACTTTTGACATACCTATCGATGTCCGGACAAGCTGATTTTTGGCATGAATACATTATTTTGCGGGCCCTACAAGATGCACGATTCGGATTTTTAAAAAAAATGCGCGAAAGGAGCCCACACGGGGGCTGTCCGGACAGCCCCCTTGTCCGGTTGATCCAGACAGAACTTTCACTCAAATTAATTGGTATTAACGAGGGCTTCAATTAAGTCTTTTATGACATTCGACATCGCACCATCAAGTTTGTTTTTAGAGCGGCCGCAGTGGAACACAAAAAGTTGATGAACTCCACACGTTTTATGTTGGGCACTGAATAATTTCTATTTCAGCAGTTACATACTTTGGGATTTGTGAGCCTGTAACTGTTCATTTATCGGTTGAGAATCTTCAGATTCATGCTTTATAGCTCCATGAAATGAAATCGAGCATTCACTTCCACTCGCCAAAAAAAAAAACCCATTTTTAATTGCTCTCTCTCTCTCTCTTAATGGCCCTCTGTTTCTTTCCCATAAAATGGTTGTCTCTCCTGTTTCTTTTCTTGGCCTTGTTTTTCAATCTCACTTCCTTCCTCATCCCTCGTTCTGAGTCTCTGTTTCTTCAGAAAATTCCTGAAAGTGAAGGGCTTTGGATAGCATGTCATGGGCTGCCCATGGGACAATCGAGAGATGTGGGTTTCATCTTCTCTATAAATTGTTCTCTTTTTGGTGATTTTCTTTTTGATGATAGATATATTGAGGGTGGTTTTGTGATTATATTGTTTCAGGTTTGAAAGGTATGTGTATGATTACTTGATGAAAAATGGTAAGGGTGAAATTGCAGAGATCTTCAGGCTTGAGGCTAATCTCCCCTTCGATCCTATGTCTCCTCCTGGTAATCTTTCAATAATATATTCTTTTCCATCTCCCTCCCTCTGTCTCTCACACTGTCACACACAGTCACACACATGGGTGCGATGGTACCAGCATTAATGCACCGGATCTCATCAGAACTCCGCAGGCCAAAGTACTACTAGGATGGGTGACTCTGGGAAGTCCTCGTATTGCACCATTTTTGAAGACTTTCCGATGCTCCTAAAAACAACACACACACTAAAAGGAATTTTCTTCTGTGTTTAATCACATGATTGTACAGAGTTCAATTTTTTTTTTTTTTTTGTCACTCGATAGGAGGGGATAAGACTCGAACCTCGACACTTCAGTTCAAATCCTCAGTACCCAAAAATGTATGTATCCATATTTCGGTGCAATTCCAGGCATTATAATATCACTCGATAATTTTCACATATCTCAAAAGTTCCACTCGATATACTAATACTTACTGAAATTGCATCTAAACAACTGTACACAATTTTTTTGATAAAGAGAATCAGAGGGGGTTTTCAGTTTGGACGTGCCATTCAGGTAATTACGTTTTATTCTGGGCAATAGTTGTCTTTTAATTACCAACGTTAGGAATATGTGGAACCATAGGATATATCTGGTTTCGGGGCTTACGAATACGAAGAAGAAAGTGATTGGAAGTGCAGACAAGAACTCGGATTTACATAGTTCACCCGATGTAGATGGTAAAAGTTTAACGTCGGTGTTAAAACAAAGAAATCTGAGGAATACCTCAGAGTTGGCCTATCACAATAACATATGCAGCCTAGAGTTACAGGTCTGTCAAAAATATATAAAAGTAGGGTAAGTACCATTATGTAAAACACCGTGGGATCCACGACTAGGTGAATGGTACGATTAGGCTGCACACTCCATTACGGATCATGGTTGGAATACAACCGATCAAACGCAACTTGTTTTTGAACTAAGATGAAAAACTAGGAAGATGTTCTGATGAGATATAAGGAGATTGGTTATTGTTATGATTGAAGCAAGCCTAATTCTCGCAGTGAATTTTGCTTCATGTTGCTTGGTTTACAGAGTTTCGACTTGCACTGATCTTTTCTTTTCTTTTCTTTTCATTTCCCTTAATTCTTCCAGCGATTGATGTTCCTGACGGTTTTCTCCATGAATGGTGGTTGATATTTCATGAAATATTTAAGGGATGGAAACAAAATAATTCAAACAATAACGAAGGTTCCTCCTACATGGTGATTTTTTTAAATCAGTTGCTCCGTTCAAACTATTTATGGCTCTTGTTTTACCAATCACACTTGTTATCTTCTCTTTTTGTAGGCCAAAGAAATGGTCAATGTGAAGATTCAGAAAGGCGATCCTTCCCAATCCAGAGAGCAGGAGATGAATGAAGAAATGATTAGGGAGCTGACTGGTAGTAGTGATTTCGGTATGATGCCTCAAAAATTTGGTTAAGGCAGTTTGAAAATGAATAACCTCATAATGTTGAGTTCTTATTAGGATTACTAACCCGATAGTGTTGTTGGAGGATGGTTGGCAACACCAGTGCGTTTTCTGTTTGGAATTGTGTCTATATGTTGATCTCAGTAATATGACATTTCTTTGTGTTTCTGATGGGATGAATTAGCATTTTATCAACAAAAAAAAGTTTTGTGGGAATGTTCGCACCATAAGTAGTTGCTATTGCAAAATTCTTACGGTCAAGTTATCCACTCAGCTAATTGAGAACAATAAGCGATTTCTATTGCAAAATTCTAATGTTCGAGTTATCCACTCATACTAAGCTAATTGAATGCCCACAACAGCACTTGTACTATTGAAAAGGTTCGTCAGGAGAGATGTTCCCGCAGATGCCCCCTCCTCCAATAGTGCTCTAATTCCTATTGTTATCCCTCCATTCCCTTTTCTATTCGGTTCTATCTACATTCCAGGAAATTCATATGCTCCGCGGATGGAGCAAAAAGTGCAGTCTTGGACAGAGCAAGCCGTGTATTGGTTGGTGATCCTTCTGCAATCAGGCACTTAAAGTGAGTAACGAAGAATAATAGGACCGTAAAGTATAAGGAAGTTGTTGGTGTCCAACAAGGAGAGAGAAACAATATAGCCATTTTGATAGCTAAGGATGAAAGACCCTTATAACAAAATGTTTTTTCCGTTTGTAGATGGTATATGTCAGTATAGTGGATTGTTCAGGTGATTTTCAATTTTTGGTCTGCTAGAACACATGTTAGACATATTCTTGAAACTTCGTATGCTTCAAATTCACACGCCATAACGCTACAACTGTTTCTTAGCAGAAGAGGTTTTCCACATCTCAATTTTCAAAGTGGCGAATTTACGAAATAATAATGAGCTCACTACAATGACAATTATGTGAAGAACTTTGAAAGGGAGATAACCACGGTAATTGGGCAGAACCTTCTTCATCTGGGGAAATTCTGATGCTACCTGATTGGCCTCAGTCAAAGTAAATGATAATAAGTTTTTGCATTTTTTCGTTCGAGAATAATTAAGGAAACATGAACCTCTATCTAATCTTAGTTAAGTTCAGACAGAAGTTATGCTTTGATAACTCAGGTAATCTACCCTCTCGTTACGTTTTGGTCATTATTAGATGCCAAAATAGTTCAACATGTAATGATATGTTTGTTGTCTTCCTTGCACATTCTCTCTCTCTCTCTCTCTCTCTCTGACTATTGCATTTGTATGCGAGTCCTTATCTTAGTGTTTGTCTCTGCAGCGTTGACCATAGTGGACAACTCAATACCACTGGTAGGATACCATTTAGCAGTAAGCTAAACTTTTTGATTTGGGTACATTACTTTTTGTTGAACTTGACTTGACCTAGTGATATTCTGATTTGTTCCAGGAAAGTGTACAAACTTCTCAAGGTTTGACATCTCAACCTCAACAAACATCATTGGCAGACTCAAAGAGACACTGTCAGCCGGTTGACCTTTCAGATTTAATCGCTCTACGAGTGCGTTCTTCAAGTTGTGAAACACTGGAAACGAAAAAGGTTGCACCTGCTGAGGTAGTAACCTTCATAGTGATGAATTCCCAAACCTCTTTGCAAATATATTTGTGTTGTGGGATCACAAATACTTTCTTATTTTTTTATGGACGCTGGACACGAACCCTTGGCAGAAAGCTGTTTTGATACATCTAGTTTTCTAATGAAAAGGAAGTGAAATATGTTCCTATGTTGTATCATATGATCAGAGTGGAAGAAAAAGCAAGAATTCTACTGGCTCTGGATATGGAAGTAATAGTGTGCCAGTAGCTGCTGATTGTCCTTCAGAAACTTCTTCACCAATTTGCAAGTCTTTCGATAAATTATCTCATTCACCTGATAGTGGCAATAAAGATGAGGGAAAGACTTCTTCAAGCGATTCACGAACAAATCATGCAACTGCTGACACTAAAACTTCGAAGGTTAAAGGTTCCAGACACTTTTGATGCAACACTAAGTTTCATACTTCAATAAGTATTAGGAATAGTTCTTGCTGCAAACAAGGCTAGTCTTGAACTATAAACATTTATGGCACTGCAATAAAGATTAAGCATTACACTTTGTGTTTCTTGCACCACCTCCCATTTAAAAGTTCTACCGAATTTTATAATTTTCCTGTTAGTTACTTTTCCATAATTTCTCGTTTTCTCTTCTTATCATGGGAAGTACAAAATATTTTGAATATGATATCTCAAATACCCGAACTCATGCCAATGTTCTCTTGTGTCGTTGACAATATTGTTGCTTTCTGGGCTTGTCCATTAATGTGATATATATATATATATATATATATATATATATATATATATCTCACATAGTTTCAATTTTGATTTTTATGCTTTGTGGGCAATGAGTGTCCATAAAATGCTCGATCGTGCTATAAGAAATCAAACATCTAGGAAAGTGATTTCCACTTTGGGTGGGGGTGGGGGGGGGTTAATCGTTGGAGTATATTATCTTCATATTTGTAGATGGAGTATATTGTTAGAAACATCTTTAACCGTTGAAAAAAAGAATGTGTGCCTTGATTAATTGGATACTAATGGGCAATATACATTCGCACAACGATTCAGATATTCATTCCTTTAGTGAATTGATGGTAACAATTTCAAGAAAAAAAAGGTAAAAAAGGCATCTTAATGAATTGATTTGATCAGAATGCGCTCAATAACTCGAAAGGAGTCCACGATCATACATGTAAAAAAATTTAGTTGAAGCTGATATTTCATGATCGCCAAGATGTTATTTTTTAGGTGGTGGCACATTATGTAGGTTTCGACCTTCAACTTACAACATTGAAGGTTTGATCTGTTGTTTTTAACAATAGACACTCCACTTGCATTGATGTCTCTTAGTAAAGTGTTAAATTGGTGACTTGCATTTGTTACAACTTCTCGTTTGACATTAATGTATTATGTTTTCCTTCAGGAAATCTACTTTTAGGCTTCTACAAACTTCTTATTCTCTGTTGAAGCTGTTGTGAAATGTTCGAGTCCAGCTAGTCATGGAATCCTATAGAGTGTTAGATTTGCTTTGATAACTTCACATGATGGTTCTCCCTTGACAATTTTGAAGGGTTTCACTAGCCAGTGAAGATCATAGTATGAATTGAATAAAGAATGGAATTGCGTAGTCTCTTTGCTAAATTTCCTTGTGCCTGCACGAGCCATCATTCTCTGATAACCAATAATCTTCTGCTTGTGTCGCACAGCGTGGGAGTGGGGTGTCGGAATCCTTTTCTAAGTCAGGTTCTGTAATCATGTTAAAAGAACTTTTGGACGAGCTGAGAGTTGCATTTAATGGAAAACATGCCCGCTTGTATGGGAATCGTTGAAAACCATAAAGATAACAGGTGAATCTCATCAGGAAAAATACTTGGTTAAGGGAAACTTTTGAACGGTATCAGAACCGAGCCTTTATATAATTGAAGCTGCACTTGGTTATAGGCTTGAACTAGGATGATCAGCAGACGAGTTGGGGTTAGGGGTGAGATGCCACCCTAATCCAGTTCTATCTTGTTTTCCTTCGAAGTGTATCAATATGGCTTTACACAACATCCAGTGCAAATCTTTGTATGACACGATTGAGGCAAACTTCGAATCACCTAAAAGCTTCCACCCATGCTTAGCAGCTCAGCAGACGTGTGCTTTTGCACCCAATATGACGAACACAAATAGAAACATAAAACACAAAACTAATGCAAACTACATTGCATTACAGAATGTGATCACACCAGAATCAGTAGTCAGTGCCTAATCTTTTTTTTCTTGTGTCTCATGCTGTCTTAAATGGGGTAAAAACACTGTGTTCTCTCATATTGATTTGTTTACCCATGCCAGAAGGAACCTCATTATGCTTGGAATTCGTCCTTTTTTGTTGCTGGAGTCGTCGTAGGATTAATTATGCTTGGAATTCGTCCTTTTTTGTTGCTGGAGGAGTCGTAGACAGAACATTCAACCATTGAAGGGTTGCCCATTTCTGCTATGAAAAGTTGGTACTGATCTCCAAGAATGAAACCAAGTGGTGAGCAAAATGCAATGGTGAATCCCTTGTGTCAACCCCGACCTCTTACCCAGCAAGTGTGCAGGACTATTTTCTGCTGCTGACCGAGATCATAGATTTAATGTTTTGAGCTATGTTTATGTTGCCATTCATGCTGTGAGAGGTACTTCAAACCTTGTCCTGCATTTGGTTGTGAGTCTTGTGACAAACCTGAATTTCATGGTCAGGGACTTCTAGAGACACGTGATTTGGCTTTCCCTGGCATTCTCAGCACAATTTTGTATATTTTGCTTATTTTCTTCATTTATGTTGGGTTATTCATAATCCCTCGCCACAGGTAGTTAGCAGACTATGCATCAATTTGTGAGTAAGTACTTCATCTGGTACCAGATTGGAGTTGTCTCTTATATCTGGCTTTAGCGAGGCAAATTCTGTTATAGCGACTCCATACTGACAGGATGTGTCAAAAGTTTGTGTTATATCCCGATGCCAAAGGTAAAATACAACAGCATTGCAAACTAATGTATAACTTTACATTTTGTCAAGTTTGCATCAAGCACATAGTTGTGTCATTTATGCATTCGTGTCACAAATTTGGGCAGCTTGTGCCAGATTTAGTGTAGTAATGTTCTGAATGTATTTTCTGAATTTAAGGTTTTTGTAACTGGTGCAGGTAGTATTACGTGAGTGATTTGAGGCATAGACTCGACCAGGACCAAGTGATGTGAACAACTAAAGCCGACTTTTTTAAACCTTGCGGATCAAATTCATCCTAACTCACCTCTGAATGACTTTTTTTTCCAGCTAACAGGCGAATAAATCATAACAGGTGTGCCGCATCAGACACACGTGATTTTCACAGTTCGATGCCAACTTGTTGGTAGCTGAACAAGTAATCATCTTCACATTCCGTCAAAGGCACAAGCAAAAAACTGTATTTCAGCCCCATCGTTATGCAGTTTTACAACGTACCAATAGCATGGTCGAGTTGGAATCTTCCTGATAAATTCGTAGCTCACATTCCTTCAAACGAAATGATCAACTGTTGCAGTGACTGATCAAATGTTGTGTTCTTCAACCGGGTAATACCTTAACTGGATGTTGGTTTGTAGAGATTTACTGTCTTATATGTCGGTTCATATTGACCATAAGTTTGGCGCAAAAAAAAAAAAAAAAAGATTTAGTCTACAGTTCATATTGTAGAGTCACTTTTAATCTCTACGTATACAAGTGAGAATTTAGATCCAATTGATGACCTTAACATGATAAATCAGATTTCTTGGGAGTTCCCTAATCCTTACTAATGACAAATTGTTACATTTCCTTGAGTTGTTCTGAGAACTGTGATGAGAACAAAAGGTGCTATCGATGGGCAGATGGATATTGTTCAAAAGTTTGTCTCTGCTGCATTGTTTTAAGGTTTCTTTTCCATGGTACTTAACACTATTGAGTTTAACATAGGCCTACCAGGTTTTTAGGCAGAGATAAAACTTTTTGCTCTATCTCCGAGTACCCATTCACTCGATACTGATCTGCTTTCATTTCCACTTTCCCTAAGCGAACCCAGATTTTTTTGTGCATCTGAGTTATTTTCTTGTATCTGTACAATTAGCCAGAGGGTATCAATATATGTAAAAAAAAATTACTTCTCTTATATTCATCGCATGCCCAGTACATCTTGAGAGGAGAATAAGAAAACAGCACATCAGAACACAGCCTAGAACCCCATGGAAACACATCCCACATCAAGTCCAGATGAAACACAGAGAAACTGAACACCACAGCTGCTGGTTTTAAGATAACATTATTCACTTCGTATCCCTCAATTCTAATTGTCGCTCCTCTTCGGCTTGTCAGAGGCAAATGCATCCTGTGAAAAACAAAAGCATGGATGTATTGAGTGAGACCTGTGTGGAACTCCTCCTTGAAAAGACTACGGTAATTAAATTCCTTATAAGGTGATCATTCTGGTTTTACCATGTCATTAGCCGCCGGAATCCAGTCGTTAGTTGCCGGATTTCCTTGACAAGGGCCGTGACAGGCGGTAGCAGCATCCGGAGCTAGGTTGAAGCTCATTCCATTTTCATTCTCCACTTTGATGAACCCTGTGCCGGTCTAGAATAAAGCACAAAAGTTAACCAAATTATATGAGGTTTTTTTAGTCTTCTATTTTCCTTGGTTGAATTGCTAAGTAACTACAGAAGCGTTGTTAAGGGAAGTTTCTGGGGTGAGAGAAATTACAGTGTGGTGGTGCTTGTCAACGCAATTGAGGTCTTTGTAGTATTCTGTTTCCACAAACTCTTCCCTCGCCTCACTTCCATTGTAAACCAGTTTCTGCGAGAGAAACAAATTAGTCAGAAACGAAAATGCAGGGATAAACGAGACGCGAGTTGCAGGCATGGATATGGCAAAATAAAGGCCTACAAACCTTGAAAACAAGTGTGTGTGTGTTTTTTATCAGCATATCTTGAAAACAAGTTCTACAAAACTCACTAGCGTACCCCTGACAGAGGCATTGAGGGTCTATTTGATAATCCTTGTAGTAGCTGATCATAGGCTTAATTCTTCTACGAATTTTTTCTTATTTTGTGTCTAGTACGCAAAATAAACAAACAAGCAAATAAGTGTACCAAACATGCTTGCTTACTTCCAAGTTTGCCTTCTGAATTCGAGAATAGGCTAACAGTTTAAAGTGTTCACTGGTACTAATTGTAAACTTGAAAATCTTACGTTCAACTAATGCAGGCAACTCTCTTTATTAGATTGTTAACCACCAACTCTTCTAAAAGCTTAAGCTGTTAGGGAGGGGCAACTTTATTACTTATACCTTCAACACGCCCCTTCACATGTAGCCAAAATCTCCTCCAACATAAGCGGGCTAAACACGTGTAAATATTTTAACATTAGGTAGGCGGTGTGGTTCGAACACAGGATCTATTGCCAGTTCTGATACTATAATATAATGTTAATTACTAACTCATCTAAAAGCTTAAGCGGTTAGAAAAAGAGGCAACTTTATTACTTATACCTTCAACACTCTTCTCACTCTCACGTGCATGGGTCTAGAGGAGCTTTTGCATTCTCATTTTGGATTCTCCTTCCTTGACTACTTCACCCCGAGCAATCAAAAAATCACTACCCTTTGTAATTATTAACACATCCTAGGCAACGGCAACATGATATAAAAAAAAAAAAACCACACACTTCAGACTATACCTACAAAACATTGATACTCTCTGGGAAATCCATTCGACACACATCATCTAAACACTTTCACAGTTCCACATATTCATAATCTATTCTTATCATGTTCTCACATGCGCAGGTCTATTGATTAGGTTTGCACACCCCTAATTGTTGCCAAGGTAAATATAGTGGCTCAAGATCTACACTGGAATCTAAAACATGTAGCCTTACAATGTCAAAAAGGTCAAAAATTTGATGATTCCACAAGTCATGAGAGAGAATGCATCCTATTCTATATGCGATGTTTCTGTCTGATTGGAAAAAAAGGCATAGAAGAGAGACCTGAGAATCATCATGTTCGAGTTGCTGAAACACAACTTGTTCAGGAATAACACCATCAGAGGAGGGCACGCCATCAGCATAACTGGCCGAGTACTCGCTCCTCTGAGGCTTGGAGTGGCGTTTGGGCGCCAAACCATCAAAGTAGTCTCTGGTTTCTTCCTCAACCTTCTCCTCTTCTTCCTTGGAGAGATGAGCGTCACTCCTGCTTGGCCTCCCACTCCCACAGCACGCCATCTCTCTCTTCCCTTATCTCCTACCTTCCACTATGATTTACACAAGATCAGAAATGGAAAAAATTTGGGTTATATATAGAGTGGGGGTGGGTATTTTTTGTTGAACCATTTTTCCCAGGTGGAGAAAATATCTCAAAGAACCTTATCCACTCCTTTGAAGAATGTTAGTTGGGGTTGGTGTGTCATGCTCTTCTCAAGGACTTTTCGACTCTGAAATCTCAC
>JAOTQK010000005.1:7053235-7068559 GCA_025642025.1 Rhododendron ferrugineum
TCTCTCTTCCCCAACCCCCCCCCCCCCCTCTCTGTATATATATACCATTCTCTCTTTCTGAAGATTGCTAAGGTTTTTTTCCCTTAGTTTTTGGTTACTCTGTTTTTTTAGTTTGCTTGTTTATACTTAACTACTCTCTTTCTTCCCACGGACTTTGGATATACTCTGTTCTCTCTGTCAAATATTTGCTCTTTTAGCTTTTTCTCCTGCATTTGTATTGTGTAGGCTTGTAGTAATTAATAATTTAAGCATTCAGAATGAGATACTTGCGGCATACGTTTGTTATCCTAGGAGTATGGATATGGGTGCATGCAATACCATGAATGTAAGATGTGGAATGGCACGAACACAATGAGTTGCCAATGTCTGCAAGACATGATGAAACTTTGTAACTACACTATCATAGGGACTGTCACAAAGTTCAACGCAGCAGTGAAAATGCTATGCATTTCTTCGCCAGAAAATGTGACAGAAGGAAGCCCTGATGCCCCCGAATTTTAGCTTAGGCCTCTTTTTTGTTTGCGTAAGACATTGTGTAAAATAGGTTTAGGGTGTAGTACATTTCTGACTCGAACGTGTTACTCAAGGAGGCCTGAGCTGGGTGCATGGGCTTGGATTTACCTGGAGGTTAATTTAATTTACCTTGAGGTCTATGATTTCACATTCAATCATACTTGACTGCTTTTAAGGGGTATTGGTTAAATGGGAAGTTCTAGTAATCCTAGGAATTGTACAAAAGCAGGGGAGAAGCAACATTCATTACTTAAAAGTTTGATTGGAATCAAATACCATCTATATGTGAAATTTTCTTATAGAGTGGTTTTTGTTGGTTATTAGGGAGATTGAGGATCTCAGGGATTATCACGACGTTTTTCTGATAACATTCAAGTATTTTTTTAGTGGAAATTTAAGGTTGTTCTAGGAAGTGTGTCATCAGCACTGTTAGTTTAATGTTGTGCCTATTTTATGTCAGTTACTTGTGATGAACCTGCTATAAAAACAGTAGGGCAAGTGAACCATTCATGTAGAGTGATGTCATGTATTCTTTGTTAGAACAGAAAATCTGGGAAAAATGGTGTTTAAGCTTCCATGGATTTGATACCAACCACACAACCACGAAGGAGGTACAACCACATGAGCTTGCGTTTCCATCCTTGGAAAAATCAATGATGTGAGATTGGATTTGTTTGACTTGACCTGTCTTTCTATTCTATTGATGCTATTTAGTTTGGTTATCTGTGGTTATGTATAGTTTGCCCAATGGAGATAATCTTATGGCAAGTATTCTATTTTTTCCGTTTGTGAAAACAAAATGAACAAGAACTTCATTGACAAGATTATCAACAGTTTGTGGAGTATCCGGGTACCATTATCAACTACCACACATGATCTGGCGACATTACATAAATTAAGTTCCTTTCTCCATTTAAAATCGAAACATTAGATAACATATTCCCAATTGTCCCCTTTCGATCAAACTATTCCCAACTATGAAGCAAACAAGTATTGCTACGGAAATGAATACAGCTATATGTAAAAAATTAGTCAAATAGACCACTTGAGTTGCCAATTTAATGCCAGAAGTAAGGTACAAACTATTTGACCTTGACAACAGTAAAGAACCTTCCAACCAAACTCGATAGTGAGCATGGACAAGTATAGTAAAAAGATGTATATTGTGTGTACCTTTTGTGTATGATAAAAGCTAAGCAAAAAGATGGATATGAGTTTCATGTGCCTAATGCATGCAAATGTATGTTGCAAAGTACCGGTACCCTATGTGGTCAAAATCATATGATACGGGATACGTATCCTACGACTTCGTATATTTAGAGGCAAAATGGAAACACATCTCTTAACGGATCTTATGTGTTATTAATCTAAAGGTAGCAAACAATGCAATACGTATCTTGCCTTTGGGTACTTCTAGAGATAAATCGTAAAACTGATGCGTATCCTTAAATGTATCATATGTTTCAAGTAAATTTTCTTGTGATACCCACACGATCGATGATGGGATACACGATACAGTTTCTTATTAGATTATGTTATATATTCTAAACATGAAATTTTGCATCCTCAAAGCTTGTATTTGATATGTGCTGCAAATTTTGCATTTTATATTGGTTAGAGGTGTTTTCAAACTTATAGTTTTAGAGGTATGAATCTCAATGTGATTCATAAAACGAAAAAAACAAAACCGATACATACCTATAAAGGTACAAATTACAAAATGTTTTCTTAAGTACCGATGGTTTCAAAATTCCCAAACTCAATGCCTTTAGCAGTTAGTTCGAGTTCATATAAGCCTAAAGGTTTTTAAGAATTCAGACAAGTCTTCGTGTTTTCCCTTTGTGGGACAACTAGATTTGACTGCCCTCGTGCAATCCTGGCCATCCAGAGTGGCAATCAGGTATGATGTCATTAATTGCCTTGGACTCTTTAGAAAAGAACCTTCTCCATAGTGTGGTAAAACGGGGTTTAACATTAAATGATGAATCATCAATCTTTGTTTTCTAGCTTAGTGTGAAATGAAATGATACTTTTGTCTTATTGTATTAATACTTTTGTCTTATTGTATTAACATTTGAATAGCTGGACCCCACTTTTACCCAAACCTTTTATCCTGATGTGATGCATTCTAACTAAATTGAACCATTTGCCTGGGGAAAGGGTGGGAGTGGTCTTAGATAATGCAATACGCGACTGATTAGACAACTTGCCGTTGCTGTAACAAATAAACTGGCTGAGATGGGAACAGTCATTATGCTAATTGCAGATCAACCATGACAAAGATAACGTTGAATCTCCACCATCCTCTTCGGGGAAGGCATCTTCACTTCAATGTGATAATGAAGTGCAAAACATGGCTATTGGCAATGGTGGACCAGTCTGAAAAATCAGAAGTACTATTGGTGCCTCATTTAGGCTTCGAATGATGTATATGTTGTAAACCTCATCCTGTTGTACACTAATGAGCCAAGGTAAATAAAAAACCTACATAACTTTAGAAACCATGGAGAACCAAATATATGTGAATCAGATTTGGGGATTGGGACTGATAGAATAGACATATCCCTGCATTTGAAGTCAAAGGTGTTGCTGCGCTAGGCTTTAATGGTTTTAAAATGTATTTCGGAGACAAAGTCACTTCTATAGTTGGATATAAGACCATTATTTTGTTTTTTTTTAGTTCCAAATGGATTGGGTTTGACATAGGACCATGACATCGCTTACTTTAAATGTCCAAGTCCAAGTAAAGATAATACCAAACTTTCTTCTAAATCTTGCTTGATAAAAGAAGAGAGTACAAAACAGACCCTGAAGTTTGAGAACATTTAGAGTGTAGTATTTTTGCTCTAGAGTCTAGATAATTTTGTCATTCTGTAACAAGTATCACGAGACAGTCACAAGGTGGATGGTAATAAATGAATAAAGAAGCGAGGGGAAACAAAAATGATAGAGATATATCAAGAGCGGTAACTCAAAATGGGTGTAGATGGTAGAATGGTTAATGGTATCAATGCTTCCTGTTGAAGAATGAAGAGAATGGATATTGAGTAGATTGATTATGTACCTTCATCCAGTTAATAATGGATAATATGTGAAGTTATGTGACAGGAATCCTAGGAACTGAAAAATACAGAATCTCATACTTCCACAACTTTTAGTTCACCAGTAAAAAAAGAATCATGGTTGAGGTGTATCCTATTTTTCTAGTGGGAATGTTGGCCTTGTTTTTTCTTTGTTTGTTAATCTGCATGTCATAGGGGTGCTTCTGCCCATTTACTGGGGGACATCAAGTCACCTTGAGTGGTGTAGCATTACTGTTGCTTTTTTTTAGTTTGTGTGCTTCTATTTGTTACGGAAAACTAGTAACTAAGGGTTTTAAGAGGAAGGAGTCTGACGTAGGATTTGAAAGGTGGACTAGTTTGGCTTGGTTTGCGAAGGAAGAGTTTCTGCATTGTTGTTATTATGCTTGCTGGTAAATATTGGACTGCAAACAATGGGTTTTGCTGTCCTTCTTAGGTCAAGAAGAGAAGTTTAAGGTTCATTGACCAGTTGAGTATTGCGCTGATGAGAATTTGGCCTTTTGTCACTCATAGAGAGAGGAGAAAGGATGGCCTGCTTCTTTTGCTTGATGTTTTGTATTCAGAAGAACAAGTGTACGCATGAGAGCATCAGACTGACTTCATGGGAATGATCTAGAGGGCCCCATAACTTGTCTTTCGAACATTTGAAGCTGTGCCTTGTGAAAACAACAATGAGCGCAAGTTAAACTTATATACAGATGTGAAAGTCAGAATACCATGAGATGCACTGCTGGTAGTTGAGCATTCTGCCCCCTAATGTCGGCGGCTTATGTTTGACTTCTCAAGTGGCTTTAGGTTGTTAATGGTTGAAATTATTTGCCTTAATCTGACACCAGCATAGCTTTGCAGAAAAGGCTTCTAATTTTAATGTCGTGTAGACTCCACTAAAACAAAATTCTGAAAGTGCCTTGGAAATTGTAATCAACATATATTAAGTTGTTTCAAGAGCACAAATGGAAGATAAAAGTTGGATAAGAACTGCAGCAACTGCTAACCATGAAAATTATAGGACTTTATGACTAGGGGGTGTCAGCTCCAAATAGGTTTGACATATAACAACTTGAAATAAGACTTGTCTCCAAAACCAGGAAACTCTAGGGCTTCATATTGACGTGTAAGAAAACAGATTGCCTTAGGCTTGGTCTTTCTGGGAGAGTTTTTTTCCATCTCTTTTGTTAGATTCATTGAAGAAGGTTAATTTTCTGTTGTTTCGTATTTTAGTTGTTACAGTATTAGAACTCAAGTCAGGAGCAATATTCAATTTGATCCTAATTAAGTTAAAACTGTTGAGGCTAGTCTTTGAACTTGATTTTATCTTTTCGGTTGAATTTTTTGTTTTGTATAATAGATCTTTACAACTCAACGTGTCTTTTATCGGAGAAGCAGAGGACTAAAGGCTAAAAGTTCGGCAGAAAGGTTTACTCTCGAATATTTTATATGGTAAGATAAGTTCAATGTTTCAATTCTTAACAAAAAAAATTCGTTGTAGTTTTGTTATGAGATTTTTTTTGTTACATTTATTGCTAAGTATTCTTGTGTAGAATTTTTTAGGTTAATTTTTGTTGTCCTAGGAATTTGAAGCACTCGTCGTCGTTTATTATGTGTCCATTTGTTTGGTTGTACGGCTTGACATTGGCATGTCTGCCTGCCACCTCGTGTATTTGGGACTAATGGGTTCTTTGCCCTTTACTTCATCAACCAAGGCCGAGGTTGAACACCATCAGTCTTTTAACAATTCCATGGGTATTTCCCAAAAATGCATAATTGGTCCAATGATTAGTTCTATCTGAGAATTAAATTTGCTTAAGGTAGACTAAAAGATACTTGCTGGGAAGAAGGTATTCTTTTAGAGATCCATATCCATCTCCTTGAATAACACAATATTGGTGCCTCTTTTTTGTTGGTAATTTGGGGAGACTCAAAGTTGGAGTAGGCTGGTTTGGTGCTGCGCTATGCCAAGTTAGGGTGAATTTTGCATGTGGATATGGACCCAGTTATAACGTTGACAACCAAGTAAAGTCTGTGATGCTGCCTTTTAGAGATTCTAAAGTGAAATCCTCATGTGTGGTATGAGCTGATAGATTTTCTGACATCATAAGAGTTAAGTGGATATTGATATAGAAGTGCAGATTGTCAGGTAGTCTTTTCAAAGTCGCCCCTTCTTCTCCAAAACAATTTGAACAAACCCCTTCTACCTCCCTCACAGATGTGTCATTTCCCGTTTTCTTGTCCTTGATTAATGATGTTCGAACTTTGTCTTATTTTTTCCCCTCTATACCATGAAAAAATTGGCTTCTGTAGAAGACTGCATAAAAAGTCACTTTAAAGTTTTACCACTGTTAGCTCAACCTCTTTACGAACCTTAGATTTGCTACATGAGTTAGTCTAGGTTGTTGATTGCTCATTTTGTGGATAAATAAGCATTTGATAAAATTGACGCAATCTTAATTATTGCACATAAGTTTTAGGTGCTTTCTTTTCCATGAAAGAACTCTAAAAAGTTTGCAAAGCATTAAAGTTAATTCAAAATTAGAAAACTTGACAATTTAGCCAAGTGCGATTGGATGATTATGGGCCAGAAAAAAGAAAATGAAGTTCTCGAGTTTAGAGTAGTGATGAATTGCGTTTTCATTTGGACTTTTTTACCTCAACAATATCCGTATGAGTCGTGCATCAAACATTTGTTGACCCCCTTAGGGTGAAATATGCCCTTAGATAGTCTAGGGTGGCTCTGCAATAGATTTCTTGACCTACTGTAGGAATCACCTAAATAAGTGTCTTGAGTTATTCTTCTTGTCTATTAATAGAAATTATGGAAACAACCCAAGAATTGAGAAATTTAAAGTTGTAGGAGTCTTTGTGTTTTCTCAACCTTTCTTTACCATTAATTTGCTGCCTAAGGTGTAATGTTAAAAGCCAATGACTTTAATTGCTGAAAACTTTACAGAATCGAAAACTTTGTATGTCTTTTCTTTTGTTTAAGGTATACCGTGTTTCCCAAAGCTTATTATCCAAGGACGTAGTGGTTACTGGTTAGTCATTTGATTTCTTATGTACGGTGCTCATGGAATTGTGGAATATTGTATGTAAGTTAGACCATCCTCGCGTTGATTCCATTTGTCATACTAGAGCCTGCATGCATGGTTTTTTCCACTTTGGGTCTACCGCTATCCTAACTGGTGTGCCCATATGCATCGAAATTTTGCTGCACAAGAGGGGCCAGAGCTATAGTTATATCAAGGTTCAGATGTTCTCCCAAGCATTGGGGGACATCATTTGGAATCATGTTGATGGATTATAAGATTTAGTGTTTAAGAGATTCGATGCTTAGACACACCCGGATGGGCCAGACCAGATGATCACTCAGCAGAGTTCGTTGCTGGACACTTTACCGGCCTCAGAGTAGAGCATAAGTGGCACGTGTCTTGGGATAGTAAAAGAACCTGAGCACATAGGTGTGCTCCTTTTCTTGCTTAGCGTGCTCTTGGTGGGTATGGGCACGCATAAGGCCAAATACCTTAGAACTGGCGGGCCCATAATGGACGATACTGTCCACTTGAGGCGGGATATTAGATATATGTAGAGCTGTACTGAACATAAAATTATATTTTAGATATATGTAGAACTGTACTGAACATAAAATTATATTTAGTGAAAGATAAATTATCTCTAATTCTAGAAGATAAAAATAATATGTACAAGATTCAAATTATCCAATGCCTTGCAATTCTTACTCTTTGGAATCATGTTGATGGATTATAAGATTTAGTGTTTACGAGATTGGATGCTAGGACACACCCTGATGGGCCACACCAGATGATCACTCAGCAGACTCGGTTGCTGTGAAACAACTTTCATCTTCCCTCTATACTATTTCGTAACATCTTCGTTGAGGATTGAAATGCTATATCTATTGGATGATTTTCTCCTTTATGGTGTTCTTAATATTCAGTAAGATTGCATTTGTATAGATTTAGTTTGGATACTGAATAATCTCTCTAGAGGGTAATGGGTGACTACTCAAAATACCATTGCAGAGTAATGAGTGAGTGGAGAGTAGATTACGAAAAGGTTTAGAAATAAATGATTTAATTATGAGTGGAAGGGTTGAGTATGAATCTGGTTTGAGTCTGTTACCCAACAGATTTGCAAAAGTATAGTTCTATGGCTGCAATAGCACAAGTATCGATTTTATTTCCTTTGCAATGTCACTCTTGAGTGACTTAATTGTAACTAGAGGGATATGTTGTGCTTCTACAACTCATCTGCTGCATTTCGTTTGTCTCGTAACGGTATGGAAGCTTCGGGGTAGGCTTTACTTTCTTGGATGGCAAATCTCGGACTTCAAACACTTCTCCTTCGGTGTGTTTTAACCAGGTTTGCAGTATTTTCTGTGTTATGGACGTTGGCTTGCATCAGTTTTTGACTTCAATTCTTGTTGTTTTGTCGCATTCAGTGGAATTTCTTCTCTAATTGCTAAGATGCCTGATCTTCTCTTTCACTAATTTGTGGTCTTTAGCTTTTAGGAGAGCCCTCCTTATGGATGGTATAACTTGATAACCGAGGAGATGATTTTTCTTGTACATATGGGTAGCATGGTGCTTTAAAATGATTTGGAAATTCACCAATAAAAAAGATCATGATTCCGCCTATTACTTCGAAGGACCTCTATTTAGAAAAAGGATTTAGGGAGACGTGCATACACACATCCATGTCTTTTTTATATTTATTTAAGGGTAGGTACACGTACATATAAACACAGTAGGTTTCAAAGGTTAGAAAGTACAAATTTCTGCACATTGGGACTAATATTTGGTTTTTGGGTAGTTTTGAAATATGCTTGTGAAGGGTATAGGTGTGTAGGGTAGGATGGAGAGGGCAGGGGAGGTAGGAGAAGGTTAAAGAAGCAATGGGAGCTTATTGAGGTCAATTTACATTTAGTTAAAAACCAGATGGTTGTAAAATAGCTAGTTTTGAAAAGCCAGGGTGTAAAGGCTCACGGGCTTATCCAGACGGTGGTAAAATGGTGTTTGACCTAATGCTTATGATGTTTGTATTGGTTGTAAAGAGCTAGATGTCGTCAACTAATTCATTGAGTGTGTGTGTGTGAATAGTCGACGTCACTACTTAGAACTAGGTTTTCCTGGATATCATGCAACAAGATGCCCTCGATAGACAATGGTGACAACAAATTCATGTAGCCGACCCCAATTGATTGGGACTCAAGGCTTGGCTTGGCTTGGTTTGGTTTGGCTTGGTTATGGAGGTCACTACTTGTTTCCAAACTTCTACTGTCATGATTTTTTTTACTGTTTCCATCTTTTCCTTTCTTATCTGAGTGTCTCGATATCTATATGTACATTGTGATTTGAGTTGTAAGTCGTGTGGGCCTTCTTCCTAAGGAGGTTAGTCTCTCAACTAAGAGAGCTGGATACAAGTGAACACATTCTTGTGAACCTACTAGGATGGAGTGATCAAGTCAAATGTGACAAACCATAGATGCAGATGGTCAACAGTTGGGGTAATGTTCAGTGGTAGAAAATATAATTATTGCGGTGTGATGTCCTAATTAGATGAGACATATTTGAGGTTTACCAGCATATATTACATGGACAGCTGTAGTGTAACTGAGTACATGATAATTTGGATACAGTATAGTGAAAATTGACTTCAAAACATTTCATATGATCTGGAACTATGATCTGATCTTTCTAGTTTGAATTTTTTTTTCACTTCTCAATGTTCCCTTGTGCTCTTTTCTTTAGACGTAGAGATTTTGTTATTTTCTGAACGCAGACTTCCTCCCTTGTCTAGTATAGTTGTTTTAAACAAATTGAAGACTTAAAGCTGGTCGTGAAAGCCTTTGTGTTTATTCTCAGTTCTGAATCCCCATGCTTCATAGATGTATGTTGATTTTTGCACTAGTGGTTGTGAAATGAGCAAACAGACACATTGAATATCCCTTCGTCTGGATAATAACATCTTCGAAACGATCTCAGAAACTTTGTCTATATGCTGAGGAAAGCTACGGGTAGGATTTCGTACAAGTGGTTTTGTATGATTCACTCACCGAGTTTCTAGCAGTTTGGACCATGGACAATTCACTCTACCGTAGTAATCGGGTTGGTTAGAATGTAAAGACAAGACCAGATGATGTTCGGTAGGGTTTGACCAAGTTCTTTATGTCATTTGCTTCAACATTTGCATTGCTGCAGTAATCTGGGTGGGATTTTTGTACATTACCCGTATGTAGATGCTAATGTGGTTGTGGCTTCCCATGTAATAATTTGGATTATAGAGGTTTTTCCCTTTTGTTTTCCTGTCTTTCTTCATTATAATTTCTGCAGCTTTGCTCATTAAAAAAATATGAATTGGTTGCTCTACAAACAGAGCTTTCTTTTTCCTTGATAGCTTATGGTAGATGTCAGGCCTCGAATCATAGTTCCTAGATTAGGAAGTAGAAGCCGGAATCAGCAGGTGGACTAGGAAAAACAATGCGAATAATATAGGGGGAATGGGAAGCTGGGAAAGGATCAAGAATCACACGAGAAACTAAATACTAATGCTGACAGGCGACAAGTGATTTCTTCACAATGGAATGAAACAAGGAAATAAAATCCAAGATGCATGTTGGACGATTGATTGAAACTAGAGAACTGATAAAGTCCTTGTGGTCACTAAGTACATAATAATCGTCATGGGTTGACACTCTTAACTAGTGTGCCACAGAGCTTAGAGTTGGGATAAGGCACGGTGGATTTCCTCTTACATATTTTTGAAGTTCCTGGGCAATTTTTTGGAGAGAATCCATTTCCGGTCGCTTAAGCCTATGTTAGAATTTAAGTTCTCAATGTTACTACTATTGCGTTCCATTAAAGGTTAGTGGGGGGTTATGATTTTTCAGAAGGTTTCTCTAATTCTTAGCGGATTAGTTTTAGAGTAGTTTCTAATGTTCTTGCATTAGGCTTGAAACACAAATCTTTAATAGCATTTTAGGCTAGCAATGTCGAAGGTCTCCTTTTTCTTTGATAGAGACTTCCTTCTTATTTTTTCTAACCCAGCCGTCTGCTTATGCTAATGCATTTCGAAGTGCTTCAGTGTTGTGCCGGCAAGGTTTTTTTTTTTTTTTTTTGTTATTGTAGGATCTTCAGGTGGTGCGTCCATCTTGTGGTGTTGGAGGAGTATATGTAAGATACCCTGAAGTGGTTTTTCTCTTTTTGCTCTGGCGAAACCTCTTTTTCTTCAGGTTTTCTGGCGGCCGCATGTTTGGTTTTCTGATGTATGTATGTGATTCAGATTTTAGTTGTGCTTGTGTAATGATGATACAAGGCTAAAAGTTCATGCCATATTCGCTTCAAAATCAATTTTCTACTACTCCTATTGGTTACTCTCTTTAGTTGTGCCGCGTGTTTGTCTCTTTTTGTATAATGGTGGCAAAAGAATTGACAGGAAAGCTCAGAAAGTGGCTTTCTTTTTCCCTTCAAGACCATATCATATACTAATTATTTGACGTAAAATTGCGCCATAAGGTCCTCTTATAAAAATGACATAAAGCAATGAACAAATAAATGACTTCTACTTTCACTGAAAAAGGGAAAACCAACAGCCGTTTTGGAATATTGTTTAGTTGTCACTTAAAACTTTTTTGCATGTTACTTTTGTGTTAAATTTTTTTTTTTGTTGAGAATTGGTTCTCGAGGAGAAATTTTAAAAATATAAAATTATGTTTGAAATTTTATTTTTTAATAAAAACCGAAAATTCCCAAATTTTTTTGAATAAAGACAAAAATATTCCACAAGGATTATCAGCCAAACATAGCCTTATTTTAGTGGAAATGAAGAAAATTTGAGGTTAAAATTTATTGATGATAAATATAATGGGGAATTGATTTTGCCATTTCTCTTTTTGTTATTACTTTTGTTTTCGTATTTTTTGATTTTTTTGCACTAGTGTATATATAAGTTGGAGTAGTTAAAAGTAATTTAGAACGGAGAGAGAAATCGATCCGAAAATTTTGCAAAAATGTAAATACATCAAGAAATGAAATTCCAAAAAAAACAAACAAACAGTAAGAGCCAGAAGTTATCAATTTACAAGGGAAATGACTTTGCTACTCTCTTTTTTGTTAACGTCACTTCTCTGCAAGTGTATTTTTGGTGCAAAAATACATTTACAGAGAAATGACGTAAATAAAAAAAAAAGAGTTGGAAAATCAGCAGTGATTTACAATGAGAGCTCATTTTACAATTCAAAATTTGAGACTTGGGAGATCACAGCCAACAGTGCATCCAGCTGTCTCTCTATTTCTAAATTCAAAATTCTTTTCCATTCAAAATTCCACCCTCGAATCTCGCACACCCACTAGTTCCCATTCCACTCCTCTCGAAAAAAATTCAAAATTCAAATCTCCAAACAAGGGGCCGTTACTCACACACCCCCACAATATAAAAACCTCCGTATATATAACCCATCGTTACCTCCACCAACCCTACTCTGCCTCCCTCATTTCCATACGCTCCCCTCTCTCTCCTCCTCCTACTAACCCTAAAATCTCCGTCCTCCCTCTCTCTCTCTCTCTCTCTCTCTCTTCCACCGCCCGAAAATGCGTGAGATCCTCCACATCCAGGGCGGCCAATGCGGCAACCAGATCGGGTCCAAGTTCTGGGAAGTGGTCTGCGCCGAGCACGGCATCGACCCCACCGGCCGCTACCACGGCGACTCCGACATCCAGCTCGAGCGAGTCAATGTTTACTTCAACGAGGCGAGTTCCAGCCGGTTCGTGCCCCGGGCCGTGCTCATGGATCTGGAACCCGGGACCATGGACAGCATCAGATCCGGCCCGTACGGGCAGATCTTCAGGCCAGATAACTTCGTCTTCGGCCAGTCCGGGGCCGGGAACAACTGGGCCAAGGGGCATTACACGGAGGGCGCGGAGCTGATCGATTCGGTGCTCGATGTCGTCAGGAAGGAGGCGGAGAATTGCGACTGCTTGCAGGGTATTTGTTTTGCTTGTTTTTTTTATCATGTTTTTGATACAGATTTCGAAACCGTAGCACACACACAAAACGTATGATTTTGGGGTTTCTTAATTCTCGCCGTGTTTTTTGATAGGGATTATGAAACCCTAGCTCGAACCATGCGATTTGGGACTTTACTGTTTAGACTGTGGTTTTTGGTACAGATGTTGGAAACCCTAGCATGACAAGCACGTGCGCGTCGTAGGATTTGGGGGTTTTCTGATTCAGACTCTTTTTATAGGGATTCTGAAACCCTAGCGCGAACCCTAAGATTTTAGGGCTTTCTTATTTAGGCTTTGATTTTTTAAAAATAAATAGGAAACCCTAGCATAACCATCAACACAAATGTGATTTGTGGCTTTTGTGTTTCAACTATGTTTCTTTTTCTCTACATATTTTGAAAACCCTAGAGGGACCTGCGCATACGCCATGTAGGATTTGGGGGTTTCGTGATTTAAACTGTACGATTCAAGGCTTTTCTATTTCGACCATGTTTTTTCCTAAATGCAGATTAGGGAAGCTCTAGCACAAACTCCTTCTAATGAAAACCATGTTATTTTCATTCTTAAAATGACAGACTTATATGCAGTGTGTTTGTATGGAATATCTTTAGAGCATGTTGTATAAGTACATGTTCCTCTGTTTGGATCTTGACCTATAGCAGAAACGAGATTTGAACCAGGAGCGTGGGTTCGGCAATGTAGAATAATTGAGTTTTTCTGATTTGCAGGATTTCAGGTGTGCCACTCCCTAGGTGGAGGGACAGGGTCTGGAATGGGGACGCTCTTAATTTCCAAGATCAGGGAAGAGTACCCAGATAGGATGATGCTCACTTTCTCTGTGTTTCCCTCTCCAAAGGTCTCTGATACTGTTGTGGAGCCTTACAATGCTACCTTGTCTGTTCATCAACTCGTGGAAAATGCAGATGAGTGCATGGTTCTTGATAATGAGGCTTTGTATGACATTTGCTTTCGAACCCTGAAGCTCACTACTCCTAGTTGTAAGTCTTCTTGAGCTCTAAGCGATGAATGCTCTTTGTTTGGTATCAGAACCTTGGGATCCACTGTCGAGTTTAAGCATTTCATAGTTCCTTGGTAATATATTTGCAATGGCATGTGTGATCTTCTATGTATGATTTTGAATTGGTTTTGTGGTTTGAAAAATTTGCTAGAACATATTCCTAGTGGTCTGTACTACTCATGTGTCATCTATGAATCAAACTTTGTTGTTCGATGGTTGTTTGCACTTTTTCCTGCAAGTTAAACATGACAGGCTTTGCATAGTGTAAGACAATGTTGTTTGTCAATGTATATGTGGTTTTGAAAGTGCCCTTATTGGATTAGTTGACCTTTTTGGTTTTTCAAAAAGAAAAAAACAATTCTGTTAAACTTGTGATTTTGGTTGGAAGGATGATGTTATAAGCTGCTGCTTTATACGAAAAGCTTAATTCATAACGATCATTATTGCTTCTCTTTCTTTCAACAGTTGGTGATCTGAATCATTTGATATCTGCAACCATGTCCGGGGTCACCTGCTGCCTCAGGTTTCCTGGCCAGCTCAACTCTGATCTTCGCAAACTTGCAGTAAACCTCATTCCATTCCCCCGCCTTCACTTCTTTATGGTTGGTTTTGCTCCGCTCACTTCACGGGGATCCCAGCAATACCGAAACCTGACAGTCCCAGAGCTCACCCAGCAAATGTGGGATTCCAAGAACATGATGTGCGCGGCAGATCCCAGACATGGCCGTTACTTGACTGCATCTGCCATGTTCAGAGGGAAAATGAGCACCAAAGAAGTGGATGAGCAGATGCTGAATGTTCAAAACAAGAACTCTTCCTACTTTGTGGAGTGGATTCCAAACAATGTCAAGTCAACCGTGTGTGACATTCCACCGACTGGTCTGAAAATGGCATCTACCTTCATTGGTAACTCGACGTCAATTCAGGAAATGTTTAGGCGTGTGAGCGAGCAGTTTACTGCCATGTTCAGGAGGAAGGCCTTCTTGCATTGGTATACCGGGGAAGGGATGGACGAGATGGAGTTCACTGAGGCTGAGAGCAACATGAATGATTTGGTGTCTGAGTACCAGCAGTACCAGGATGCAACAGCCGATGAGGAGGGAGAGTATGAGGAGGAAGAGGAGGAATATCAGGAGTAGCGGTGACTATGGGTAATTGGGGGACACTTCTGTGCAAGGGGAAGCAGGAGTTATTTTGTGTTACAATGCTGTTGTAACCTCAACTGCCAGTATTTTGATTTCGTAGGGTGATATTTTGTTATTTGCGGGAAGGAAACTATTTGGATACAATTATGTTTTGCTATGAATTCTATGGTCTATATCATCCATTCCAGTGGTATTTTTCTGTCTCGCTTAAGTTTTTTGTTGCAAGTGTGAATCATGCTTCTTGATTCATTGCATTATAGCGCTTTGTGGTAGCATGACTTCACTTGGCGTGGAATTCAACCATCATTCATATCAAGACACTGTTTGGTTGGTTTTTACAAGGATTAGTTGTACTGATTAAACGTCTTTCAAGTGCGTGAAAATCGTGTGATGGTTCCATTGAAACACGAGTGTGCTGAAGTCTATTTGTATTTGTAAGCATTTTCTCAATTTTCACTGTATAGCATAGTAAATTATATATGTTCGACCTTACATATAAACGATTAATTACTCCTATTAAGTGCCCTTGATGCCCCAAAGTCCAAAAC
>JAOTQK010000005.1:7074200-7087672 GCA_025642025.1 Rhododendron ferrugineum
TGCAAGCACGTCGCACCTTTATCTAGTCTAGCTAAACATGCCTTGGCTAATTTTATCAAGTGTCTAGTTGCAAGAACATCTCAGACTTTTTGTGATAGTCTTGATGGAGACGGAGCGGTTAATAGCACACTGCACCTAGTATGCCTTGTCCAATGCTTTAGTCTATTTTCAGCTGGTTTTTGTTTAATTCTTAGGCAAAACTCTTTATTATGATCTGCGATTTTTCTTCCTTCTCTTAAAAATACCAGTATCTATTTCTGTCACATAAATAGCACGCGGTAGTAGATGATATCGACTAACAAAGAATCGACATTAAATCAAACTCCAAGAAGCGACAATTCAGAATCTGAATTCGTCTCGTCTCGTCTCATATGAAAAATAGTGGAACACAATCAAGTCCGCTTCCAAGCCAGTCGACATTGGAAGCAGGAAAGAGTCACTCGCCGGGGAAAGACGACATCGAATAAAGGATCTTCAAGAGGGCATGGCATCCTGTGTTGAATAAGATGAACGGAATCCGGAGATTATGGGAAAGCAGAAGGCACCTTTCCCTTGTTGGTTTTACCTTCCAAATTCCTTTCAAAGGGGTATGATTTTGTGGCCTACTACGGATCCTAACCGATTAAGAATCCTCAGCCTGCCTAATCAGAGTACCAAATTTGTACCATAAATTCCAAAGGCACAAAATCCAGGTAAACTAGGAAACTAAGTAAATGCAGAATCAACCTAAGTCGGTATGGTTAAGATTCATTCACATTTTCCGCATTCTTTTGTTTTGATTTTGGCCAATCTCTCCTCTATATAAACACCACCCTTCTATACACATAATGTGGCATACCAACATTTCTTCCCCCAGAAAATGGCAATGATCCTTTTCCTTGTTTTCTCTCTTTTCTTGCAAGGAGCTCTTGGTAACCCACAACTCCAACTCCTATATATCCTACTGCTTTTTCCTCCAAATTAGTGTCACTAGTTCTTTTTTTTTTTTTTTACCATTCTAAGTCGAGATGCAGGCCGGAAACTGGCCTAGGTGGTCGGTCGGTGTTGCTTGGTTCGTCTGTGAAACCCACAACAGCGATGACCAGATAAAGCTCCGCTCGCACATTAGTCTGTTTCGCCTACATCTCGGCTTGACTAGCGATTCTTTCTTTCTTGTTTTTTGAAACTTTAAACTTGGTGGTATTTTCTGCGTAGGTGAAATTATATGCGAGGAGTTGTCGGTTGGAATGTGCTCCTTCTCAGTCGCGTCTTCCGGGAAGCGATGCGTTTTGGAAACTACAGCCTCGAGTGAAGGAAATGGGGCCTTCCAGTGCAAGACGTCCGAGGTGGTGGCGATGACCGTGCGTGAATGGATTGAGAGTGATGGGTGCATTGGTGCATGCGGCGTTGATAGATACTCCATCGGTATCTCATCTGATTCCCTCCTCGAGCCCGAATTCACAGCTAAGCTCTGCTCACCGGCTTGTTTCCATAATTGCCCCAACATCGTTAATCTATACTACAATGTCGCCTTGGGAGAAGGTGATGCTTTTTTCTTCGACTTGTCATACCATCTATAGTAGTCCATGCTCTGTATATGTGTGTATAGGATTTAGCATTGGAAACTCTCTCATCTTTCAGAGCAAAAACAGACTCGATTTTGTAGAGTTAATTCTGCATGCAAATTGGTCACTTTTGGTGAATTTTTAGCGAGTGTCGCATGGCAAAAACTTCTCCCCTCCGTCGCTCATTTATTAGTCTTTTGCATTTTAAGATATCCCAAAACATAAATGTTTTTCGAAAAGTCAAAGGCAGGAACTGAATGGCAACATGGGGTGCTTTTCAATTTGAATTTGAAAGCATTAACCGAAAGTCTCCTTGAAAAGTTGAAATCCCGAAAAAGGACTAATGGGATAGGAGAGTACTTCATTGCAGGGGCCAACTAACGTGCGGCCCCAAAAAACCGTATATCCATCCTTTTTCATTCTCTCTTATGGAAGAAATTCCCCAACCTATAGAACCAATTGTCTCCTAGTCAAAGTGAGAATGGTATCTTACGTGGTGTTCTGTTTACCATGTGCAGGAGTATTTTTGCCCGAGTTGTGCGAGGCTAAGCAGACCAATCGGCGGCAGTCAATGAGTCAAATCCAAAGTTCTGGCGCGGCAGCAGCCGCAGCTTCTGGTTCTGTCTATGCTCCAGCTGATGCTCCTGATGCTGCCTATGCTCCAGCTTATGCTCCTGTTGCTGCCTAACCTGAAGATGCTGCTGGTCCTGCCTCTAGTGAAATCACCCGATTCGTTACTTCTTCTCCTGCTTCTATCAGATAAATTGTCATAGTATCACTTGGGCTCATCTATCATATGGTCACATATATACCGGGAATTTTCGTATGAAAATCAGGATAGTACGATCATTGTATGAGAATTACAGTGCCCTTTACTCATATGGTTGAAAGAAGATTATCTTCTGTTACTAGATGAGATAATTGCATCCCTAGCTACCACTTTTGTTGGTAGTCAAAATGACTATTTGATGTATGACAGATTTGGAATAGGTCTAAATATGATCAGACACAAGAAAAATGACTGTTTTTGGGGCTGTGATTAGTAGACGTGAACAGTAAAAAGAGGAGAGAAGAAGAAGAAGGGTTTAAAGAAGATAGATCTAGGCCTCATACCTAGGTTACCGAAGGCAGCCTCTTTAGCATCACACCAAAACTAAATTTTCATTCATTCAATCATAATTCAAGCTCTTGAGATTACATCACTTATATTGACTCCATAACACTAGTGAATGCAAATAACTACTTCTATTCCTAATAGATTCGGGTAGAATGAATGTGTAAATGCAAATAACTATTCCTATTCCCTAGATGGATTGATAGGATGAATGTATTACATAATGGTTGAATGCATTAAATATGTGGTCAAACTTCCCTAAATGAAAAGACAATACTCATGAAAAGTCATAGCCTTTAATGTTCTAGTCAATGTCTAGTAAATATCCTAAGTAGGCCCCACATCATCCAACATATACCAAATTAAGGCTTGAGCATTAGAACCATCCAATCCACGCCTTTTATAGAATTTTATTGGGTCTTGCCATAGTTGTCAAAATCGTACGATTCACGATTCTTGCAAAAATGATATGAATCTATAGGTAAATCTAGGTTTATATAGAATCGATGGTGAATCGTACGATTCACTATTCAATTCGTGATTCGATTGACAATTTACGCCAAAACGATACGAATCTATAGGTGAATTAAGGTTTATCACAATTGTTGCATTTGACTAATATGAAACCATGTTTGCAATTTTGTCTTAGTTTTCTCTTAGGAAAGCAAGACTATAAGTAATATATTGTCAAGTATGAATTTTTATTCCCATGCAAAATTTGTTAGTATTGGTAATTATTTTCAATTCTTGTATACTCTGAATTATAGACAGGAACAAGGCTCAGAGCTTCGAATGAAAACTTTGATTTAACCTTATATTTTAATTTTACGATGTATCTTTAATATGTACGTACATAGATACATTTTTCAATGTATTTTTAAAATTTAGACTGAATCGTTACAATTCACAATTCGATCTTGGTGCTGCCATTTTCCATCACTATTGCAAATTCCAGTTACGTATCAAAATGAATATGACTTCTACGCAAACATTACTGTCACAAAAACAAGCAATATTCACCTGTCAAGGGACATAACCAAGAACGATAACACTTTCAGCCCCATGTCTGGATCTAACCACCAGACTGAACGAATCAAAATTATATGCAGAATTCTTACAGAGCGACGGCTCATCAGTATTTTATCGGAAGATTTCAGAAAGACAACTTTACTACCATAGTTTATCTTAGAGACTGGCAAACTGAGTTCTTGAAACGAAACATGTGAAAGTCAGATGACACAGTTTTTCTTTAATCTTTAATACTCATTGTTTCCAGGTCTTGCGCAGTCTTATGATCTTCTGCCCCTTCAAGTTCTTGGGTCTTTTTAAAATCAGCAACAACCAGGTCAAAGGTGCTCCTAACATGCTGGCACATGAGCATCAGATCCTGACATGCATCTTTGAATACCTCGCTTGCTGGATCACCTGCAAAATTTCAGCAGCAGCCGAAACATTAAAAAATTTTGCGAAGTGGAATAGTCGGGAATTGTGATAAAGAGCAAGACAAATTCATGAAATTCAGGTCCGTTAAGATATAAACCATTTATGACTTGTCACTTGTCTCAAGAGAGAGCACTTAGCTTCTAAAATAACGCATCGAACAGGTCCGCATGCGGACTCAATGAAGTAACTATTTTCCCTAGTGTCAAATTGGCCATAAGAACAAAAACATTCTATTGCATGATGATATACTGCGCTTCTGCTTAGTACTGTAATTTGGGGTATTCAATCAATTAAGGGGAGAGCTAAAATGTATCTTACTTCATGCTACTGGAGCTCTCTAATCATTGTTGAAAGGAAAGAAGGAAAAAAAAGGTGTATCAAACAACAAAAATGGCCTAACAATCAAACACACAATTTTCAAAATCCAAAATCCAACACTTCTATATCTTTTCTGATGGAAAACTGAATTTGAATGAAGATACATAAATTGATCAAATTTTTGCTGATTTCTAGCTATAGAGAAGTTTGAGATCGAATTAGAGGAATCATGCCAAGTGAGAAATGTAATTCTATGTACCAGTAGCCTTGTATGTTGCTAGAGAAAAAAGAAGCTTTACCAGTTGTCTGGACTCTTATATTTACTCGAGCATCTGCAGGATGAGGGATGCTGTACCCGCAGACTGTTACTCTTGGACTGCAACATACCATTACGTGAGCTCAGTAATTGTTGACAGGCACTTATAAACCCAACTAAACACCAAAATCAAACACAAATCCCATTTGCAATTTGGATACAGATGCCAACGCAGGAATAAGAACAAGAAACTAAAAAGAAATTCGCTGCAGACTAAAAAAATTAACTCATCAGTATGATAGAAAGGCTTTCACACGATCATATATATTAAACTAGGAATAAGACTTTTCTCCAGCTTGGTCTACACTCTTTCATAGTTTACGAATTCCAACTCAAAAAGGTTACTAACTTCCATAGTTCCACTAAGGTTCTTATCCTCCAAAAAATAGCACTCTCTAAACTCGACTTTTATCATCCGATGAATTAAATTTTCGACTACCATAACTATTATGCAATAGAAAAGAAATTATGCAAAATCACGTTGCCATTACAACAACTTTCACATGTCAAACCGTGTGCACTGAGCAAGAGCAGAATGGGGGAGCTGGCAAATATAGAAGCTCCCAAGGTTGGAAGTGTGAAAGGAACGTGCACATACATCACAAAACTAATGTAGCATAGAATATACACTTTAAAAGTACAATCCTTTTAGGGAGAAAATATGAGTCAAGTCCACCACAAGTATAAGAAATGGGCTAGTGTTGCAATATGTGATTTTCTTTTCAATATATCATGACTTGAGCTTGATATATAAGTTCATCAAGGACCAATTAATAAAGCCAAGTGATAAATCCGTATTTTTGTCTACAAGGATCGTACTATAGCTCCCATCTTTGTGAGGAGCGTGCTCCCAACTCAGTGGGAGATTGCTCCCGTCAAACTCCTTAGTTGGGAGTGCAAGAGCGCGCTCCTAAGGCGGGAGTGGCACCACTTTAGAGCTCCCTGCTACTAAGTGTCAAACAACAAGGGCTTGAACTCTAGTCCCGGTGGAAAGATAGTTTCCGTGGATCAAATAATCACTTGTTAGTTTCTTTTGCAATTATTTCTTCTCTTCACGTTTTTTAAATTACCTTTAGCGGCTTATTTCAATGGCACAACTATGACCAATTGCACATGACCATGCAAACTTCATAAGAGAATACTTGCTTGAAATTCAGCTAGTATTGCCTTGGCAATAGTAGTTTCCCTAAGTTTCGTTTGATGAAACAGAAAGATCATCTACTTTACAGCTAGAAGACAGAAAATTTTCCTTTGCAGGATCTTATGGAGCTTCAGCAAAAAAAAACCAAAACAAAAAAACCCACAAAGTGACAATGTTTCTTTACAAATCCTATTAAGACATTGTAGACACAAATATATTTAGGAGCCACATCAGAATTAGTTCACCATTCATACAAAAGATGAAAAGAATTGAGCCTCAAAAGCATATGTTATGACAAGTTGTCCAAAGAATAAAGATCATATATAGACTATGGCTGCAGCGACTCCGATGACCTTACCCCGGATCACTATCTTTGCTGACAGCTAATGACCAACCATCCTAGCTAACCAAGGGAATACAACTCCTACTCTCTCTCACCCTTCTCCTTCTATTTCACAATGAAAGCAGGCTCCCATTCATGAACGGTCTGGGCTACCGAACTGGGACAAGACGTAGAGGAGAATGGGAAATAGCAGTCGCATCAATGGTAGCCAGGGTAGTGAGTGCCGTTGGCCAGTGGATAAGTTTTATAAACCTCTCACCTTCCGCCCCCCTAGGGTTGTAATGAGAGCAAGAGTTAAGGGTCTTTTGTGCTCCTTGTTTGGCCAGCCCTCACAATTGGTTGGTTGCTGTTACTGGTTCAAATGGTTCTTCTAACAATTCAGCTTTCTTATTTTCCCGTAAAATAAAGAGCAGAATATGGTAGCTTATATGTTTCAAAATCAATACGAACCCAAGCAAATCACAAAAATCACAGTCAGGATCAAGTGTCGACATTTCCAGAGCGCAATAGGGCTAGAGATACTGGAAACAACAGAAATTTCTTAAAACATAACATAATTAAGATACTTAAAAAAAGATTTAAAGAGCATACTCTTGGTTCAGAGCGAATCTGAGGGAATTCGCGAGTGTATGATCCTCATCGGCCAACGAGAATGTCGATGCCGTCTGGTCCTGGAATGACCCGTGTTCCATCAGGAAATAATAATGCTGGAGAAAAAACAATATCACCAAGTTAAATCACAAAATCCAGACTCCAAATTGGCATCACAGCTCCGCGTCAACCCCTAATTAAAATACTTGCTACGTATACGGTATTCGAGTAGCTCTTTCTCTCGAAGTACTGACAAGCACGATTTTAAGAACGTCGAAATCAAACAACCAAAGAACATGAATTCAAATGCTTCAAGAAGCCAAAGAATGAGTATCAGGTATGTATACGTAATACCACAAAATAGAACAGCAACCGCACATAGATGTGTGTGTGTGAGAGAGAGAGAGAGAACCTGTCTGCCAGTCGGCGGGGAGCCGGTTTACCGTTTAGCTACGGGAGAGAAAGCGGTTAATGGTTTCGTAGCAAAACCAAAACCCTGGTACACTTTTATTTTTGGACTAGTTACAACTCGCCCCCCAAACTATCATACTTCTATCAATTACCTCCTTAACTTCAAAGTCCTAGACTCGACTACCTCTAACTATGTAACCCTTCGACTTGGCCAACTCTAACTATGTAACCCTTCAACTTGACCTACTGTTAAGTCTTTAATTGCATAACTAGAGACCGTGGCAGATGATCACATGTGCAAGTCAAATTTTGCATATTTAGCAAGTCGTATTATGCACAATAGCTTTCCGCTATTGTTTGGTCCAATTTTGACAAAAAATTAATTTGCACACACATCGCATAAATTTAATTGAATACATACTTCCATATACAATGCAGAAATTAGAACAGAAATGCCAATTCTAAAAGTAAAATATCATATCAGAACATGTAACCATAAACAACCCACAACTATAGAGGAAAAAGAAAATGCAAGCATCAGGTAAAGAAAGAAATGGACAAAAAGTGAAAGACCTCTTAAAGGAGTAGGTGGTTCTTCTGTTTTGTATATCACTTACGTACAGCCTAGGCCAATGAAAGTGACTGGTGGGTAGTACACACAAAATGAATTACCCTTACCATTTTTAAAAAGGAAGACGACAATATACTTGTGTGAAAGAGGAGATTTCGCAGGTTATTAGTTTAAAAGTTGCAGTTTTTTGTGTAAAGATGAAACTTGTAGGGGACGTGGAGTTATGGTTGCAAGTTTTCTGGAAGAGATACAAAGTAAACACACCCAGACTAGTGAATTCTATTAATTTTCTTGCAACTTAGCTTTCAAAATATACTCTATAAGCATGTATATCGGTAAGCAAAAGAATACGATCAAATAAAAAACCTAAGTATTACAGTAATCAATTAATTTTTTTTGAAAAATAAAGCCTTAGTTTAAACTTTGAGAAATGCAAATCTAAATAGATACACAAACTAGTAAATGATCAACATACTTCAGTCTATCAAATATTTCACTGCTATAGACTTCGGTAAAAGATGAAATAAAAGTAGATAGATGTTCACAGGTATGGTCTCTAGTTTTTTGCTTAAATGTGCATTGTTGTGGGGATTCTCCTCCTTATATAAAAAAACAACACTCAGGACTTTTCAGCAACCGGAGGCCAAGTTGAAAGGTTTAGATAGTTAAAGGTGGTCGAGTGTTGGATCTTGTAGTTAAGGAGGCAACTTGTTTAAGTATGATAGTTTGAGGGGCAAGTTGTAATCAATCTAAAACTAAAATCTCCCCATAGAAGCCGCTTCCGCTTTCGTTACCCTAAAACCCTATACACCATTATCCAAATAGTGCATCAGTCGTCGTAAGATCTAGGGTTTCCGCCGGTTTATGCTAAATTTTTGACGTTCAAATACAATAGTTGTCATCCTCTTCTTCTCAACCCGCAGAGAGTAAGATTTCCGAAAGATTATTGCAAATTCTGTTTGGTATTTTATTTTCTAAGTTAAATGATTTTATTGCTATTTCAGGTACAATTGCTGTAACTATGGCTGCCACCAATAATTCCCCAACCCAACTGGACAAAGACCAGGTTTTTATAGCCTTTTTAAGTCTATACATATTTCTGTATATGAACTCATGTGTGTCTCTTAAGTGCTTTTAGGAGGTTTTTGTTTTGTTCTAATGGGTCTGTTTTGGTTTGAAAAGAAAAAAAGATTTTCTGTAGATTGGGATATTTTGTTTAATTTGGGAATTGGTAAGTGGGACTTGACTTCAGACGACTCTTGATGATATTGCAGATATTTGGTATGGCAGAAAAGGAGATGGAGTACAGAGTTGAAATGTTCAACAAGTAGGTTGCTCAATTTAGTAAATGCCACTGTAGCGAGCATTATCTATTTTCTGATTTATGAGCTTGCAATTTGTGAACATATTGCATGTGTGATGATTTCATAGGAAGATCAAGCCATCACGGTTTGAAAAGAAACAGAACCCATGGCGGAGTTTGTAAAAATAGATTTGTAGACATGGCGATGCTTGTTTGAATTTTGAAACCTATATGACACATTTTATTGTCGACTGTATCCAACTATCCATTATGCCTTTTGTTTAAATACGGCGTACTTTCCTTCGAGACAATGTGATTGAAATATCTTGATGTTCAAGAATGCATCACATAGGGATGTTGTCCAAAAAAAAGGTAAGTATTGCATGTAGACATTAAGGTGGAACCTTTGTGTCCTATCTAATAGGTTTATGAGCATTAGTCATTGGATGTTCAAGAATGCATCTAATAGAGATGTTGTCCGAGAAAAAGGCAAGTATTGCATGTTCGTGTGCCATATAAAAACTAATAGGTTCACTAGCATTGATCGTTGAGTTGCCATTGATCATTGTGGTGTCTTTCTACCTTACCATGTTACTGATCACCATCATTACAAACTCAATCTTCTTAAAGTGTGCCACCTTGTGAAAATATTAGTTTTCTGTCATGTTGATTTGTCATCTACTGCGGGGTTCTTAAATGTGATGCTACGTCTCAAATAAGTTGAACTTTGGATCTCAATTTTGTATTGATTATGAGGTTAGCTTTTTTGATTTGGAAAACATGTGCTTTATACCCTGTCCCATATTTAATAGTAATGTAATTGTCAGTCCCTAAGGTTACATATTCTAACAGTGAATGGTCCAACTGATTCTTGCCATCTATGCAACATTTTTTGATGCTGGGTTTCGTCAATTAAACTGTTCTACTTTTTTCCAGGCTAACCCACACATGTTTCAACAAGTGCGTTGAGAAAAGGTTTGCAGATTTAAACTTTTTCTTTAAACTCTGTTGTGGTTGAATTATAGGGTGTAGCTTTCTGGTTGCTGAGAAAAGGGTGCTGTATAATGGTGTGAATCTGGCTTCAAAATCTGAGGATTTTGATTATCACTTTGAAGATGCTTTTCTTTGCATTATAAGTGTCATTTAGCTATTTCTTTTTCACAGAGAGATCAGAATTTGTCCTTTTTTTTTCCAGGTACAAGGAAGCGGAGCTGAACATGGGTGAAAATAGCTGCATTGATCGCTGTGTATCGAAGTACTGGCAGGTAAGCTGTTGGTTTTCTCCGTACATACACTTATTACTATTTGATTTCAAATTAGATAGAGTGATTTTAGGAATCCCTGCTGTCCTTCTATGACCAAAAAGTAGTTGAAACATCTATATGTTCTAGAATTTAATGGAATTGTGCTGTCTTACAAAGTATTCTCTAGTATGCTCTAGCAGTACAAGTACTTCCTAGCAGTACAAGTACTTCGGTGACCTTTTATAGCTCGAGGCTTACATGCTAAGAACTGATGTACACTTCCCCTCAGGTCTAGGTATAAAATTCATTTGTTCTTATTGATGCATTGTGGCTGCTTAACGGAAAGGCCCTCGAGAAGCTTCCGTAAAGGGGTTGACCCGAGGTTAATAGTAAAAGCGGGGTTTGGGTGAGAGAAATGAGGAGGGTGCTAGTTGTATTGGAGATAGAGTGTTGATGGATTTTTAGTGGGTAGATCCTGGATTTTTGTTTCGTTCTCTGGTGGTGAAAATCTGTCACTTCGCCCTCATAGGTTATGCTTCGCCAACGATGGTTTTGGACTTTTGGTTCTGTCAGCTATGTTTAGCTACCAAACATAGCTGGGAAGTTTGTTTCCCTTCATAAGGATCTCTCTTATGACATGTTACTTTACTCATTTTTTGTCCCTTGAGAAGAAAAGTGAAAGGGATAAAAAGATAAAATTAGTTGACATTGTGTGAGTTGTATTTTATTCAGGTGACCAATCTCATTGGGCAATTGCTTGGTTCCAATCGGCCTCCAATGTGAATTTTGTACATGCTCATCCAATCAGCAAGGGGCTGCCATGGGAGACCTGGAGATTTTGTTTACCTATTTCATTCGTGCCTTGCCTGCATTTTCTTAGCGGATGGCAGTTTGTTGTTTACAAAGTTTCTGATGGAACTATAAACTTGTCACTGTTTCAACATGCTTACATGGTTATAACTTGAGCCTTTTATTATTATTAAAGTTAAGGCTATTAGACATCATGGCTGTTTTGTATCTTGAGACATCAAATGAAATAAATGCTGCCATGGGAGACCCGGAGTGTTTGATTCTGTTTCATTCGTGCCTTGCCTACATTTGCCTTAGTGTTTGTAGTTTACAAATTTACTCATCGAACTATAAATTTATGTCGTCGTTTCAACATCCTTCCATGGGTGTAACTTGAGGTTTTTTTGGGGGGGGTAATAAAGTTAATGCTGTTAGTCGTTATGCCGTTTTGTATCTTGAGACATCGAATGAAAATAGTGGCTGATTGCCAAATTTAAATATTGTGCAAGCTCATTGACCTTCACAATCAGCCCCATTATTGCAATTGCAATCATGCATTTACTGATTATTCAAACGTGGAAAACTGAAAATCATCAAAGTGTAGCTTATTAAAACTGTTTTTTTAGCTTTGTAAAGAATTTTCTATTGATAAGCGAAATATTTTAGTGTCTTTTACTTCAAAAATCCAGAAAACAGGTCATTGTTATTTGGATGCTTGTGACTGTGATGAGTGTACCAAAGCTAACACAGTTTGGAGACAAAGTAAAGGTAATAGGTCATTGTTATTTTGATGCCTGTGACTGTGATGAGTGTACCAAAGCTAACACAGTTTGGAGACAAAGTAAAGGTAATAGTTGCGGCTCAACAGTTAATAGGCTCTAAATACAAACATGGTAACATTCTTACAATTGCGACTTGAAGTCAAGATGAGGGTGAAACTCTGAAACTGAAAATGGGTTTCTACTGAGAAAGTACAACAAAACTCCTCCAATTTTGGAGAGAACTAAAACCATTCAGACCTACAAATTTTTTATTTATTTTTTGAATATTCAGACCTACAAATTGATGTTGCAAGGACTGCAGAAACTCTAATGGCAACGAAAAAAACACAATGGATAGATACAAGGAGTATTCCTTGGTTAGACAAAAATGAAAAGGAAAAACCTATACACTTTCAATTTCTTTTCCTTTTGGCATCCAATAATGAGCCGTCTTTGAGTGTTTCTCTTGCATCATTGTCCATCCCCAGCTTGAATAGGGCAGCAGCTTGAAGATAGAACGCAGCAGGCCAATCAGGAGATATTACCTGGGCTTGCATAGCATCTCCAAGGGCCTCTTGTGGCATATTATTCATCAGATAACACAAGCAGCGCCTTGCAAAGACTGTTGGTGATATCATGGTTCCCCCATCGATGAACTACACACAACAGAAACAGGAATGATTTAAACCTTGCCGCAAATAACAAACGTAGGAGGAAAAACGGTTTCTAGCAAGAAGTGACTAGTTTTATGGAACTTAGTGCTTTTGACTTTGTGGCCAAAAAAAAATATACATCAGAGTGCCCAAGATGATCAGAGTGGATCATTTTCCAAGAACATGAATTGGACTATTGTGAAAGCTGGGGCTTCACTTGTGAGAAAGCTTTTAGTGATACAATGCTGTGTTCCAGACTTCCAGATAAATGACTTACTTCTGTATAAGAGTCAATGGCAGTACTGAAGTCTTTAGCTCGAAAAGCAGCATCACCGCGTTTCTTTCCATTCAGGGTCTCCTGTATTTGGCTTGTCCACATTTGGAAAGAAAGCTGCAAAAGAAAAATAAATGGGATGAACTTGGCAATTAAGCGAGAGTGCCAACATAGAAAATGAGTTCCAGGTCTGTAAAAGCTGATCACACTAAGCATATGCACTGTTTTGCCGAGCAAAAAAGACAGGCACTTTATAAAAAGAATAATGCGGAGGATATACTATGAGCCAAAGAAGTATTTTTGTTTATCCCTGCATGTATCTGTGCATGCGCATGGGTCTGTAATATTTGTTCATCCTTCGTTTGGCCCTGTTCTGAACTAGAGTGTGACGTTTATTATGAGCCAGAGTATATCATTCAGAATAGAATGTCAGGTATATTACTAACCTCATTTGCAACGCCCTCATCATCCTTGTATCCAAGATTTTCCAATATTTCATGTATAGCTGTTAGATCCGTTCTTGAGCAAGCTTCACCCAGAGGTGTTAATACTGATGTTGATGCGGAGGACGCAGTTTCATGAGAAATACCCATCAAAACATGAGATGGTACCTGTCAAGTACCACTGAATCACATGATCTCATAGGGTCATAACTT
>JAOTQK010000005.1:7093121-7111151 GCA_025642025.1 Rhododendron ferrugineum
TTATTTTTATTTTTTTATAACTCAAGTGTTCGGGTCAGTTTCCGTACATCTCGATTAATCTTGCGAGACTTGTGAGATAAGGGTGATGGGTAGAGAGAGATAGAGATAGAAATGAGAATAATGATTGGAGAGAGGAGAGAAAAATGAGATTAATGATTGAAAGTAAGGATAATGAGTGTTTTTTTAGTTGGATTTTTTTTTTCTTTCAAAATGTCATCCAAACAAGGCATTAGAGTTTACGATACAATTTTCAGTCTCTATATTGAGAATCATGTAAACTGTAAAGAATATATTGGCAATGGTAGTGATCTAGCGGGGAAAAAAAATGAAAAGAGACTTAAAAATGGATAGAGACGGATACAATGACTATCGATAATCAAAGGACTGCCAAGAAAAACACTCTATAGATTTGATAAAGCGACTAATGAGAAACAAATGGCTATTGATTTTGTCACTTTCTTTTTTGTTAACGCCACTTCCCTGCAAGTGTATTTTTTGTGCAAAAATGCACTTGCAGGGGAGTGACGTTAACAAAAAAGGGAGTGACAAAATCATTTCCCAACAAAATTTAGTGGGAAGGAATAATAAATTGAAAATGGGAAAATTAAACCCATGGGCCAATTTAGGAGTATTTCACGACACGGGCGCTGATAAAAATCGAAAATGAAGAAACTGAACCCATGGGAGAAATCAGAATGAGCAATTGTCTCACTCGACCCGAAATCGTGATTAACATTTAGGAGGTGTTTCCACTAACAATTTCGGGTCACAACTTATTGCATTTTGACAAGTCGTTCACACTAACTCACAACTTACGGGTTAATGAAACAACTTGGCATTTTCAACAACAAGAAGTGGTATTGCTAACAATTTCGGGCTATAACTTATTGCATTTTGACAAGTCGTCCACGCTAATAACTCTTAACTTACAGGTTGATGGAAACGACGTGATTTTTTTTGAATAACATGAACAAGAAGTGGTGCATAAGTTATTGCTTACGGGAAACGCACCCTTAAAGTACAACAATGTTGATTATATTTTGCATAATACTTATTTCTATTTATTTGGCTTTGTGGCAGCATAAATAACAAGATTAATAATTCAATGAGCTAAGCTCAACACACATCCCATTTCTTTCTTGATCTGATCTGATAATGGGGCTTCAAAGCGTGGGGCTCCTACGCGCATACAAGTCGCGTGGAACAAATTGCAATTAGTTTCGCATTTTAATAAGAAGTTTTTTTTTTCTCAATATTGTATACATCAATCGGGATTATGGAGAGTTAGTAGGTTAGCTCTCGCCCCCTCGGAAAGTTATAGAGGCTATCCATAGCCCACCCACGATGGGGCTCAAACTCCTGCCTCTGACAAAGAAAGGATCAGAAGATGCCAACTCGGCTAGAGCTCAAACATTTTAAAAGCAGGTTAACGTTGGCAAGTTGTATGTAGTATACTACTGAAAACACCATTTATTGTCAGAATTAGGCCAACTTTCGGCTGAGTCAGAGTCAAAAAAAAGAAAAGAAAGAGACAACTAGATTGCGTATGCAATTGCGTTATGTGTTAGTACTAATAAATGACTCTGGTTTAGGTAAAGTTGCTTTAAATTTTGTACTTAAACGCCACAGTCCTTATCATTATCCACTTCAAAGGCACGTGAATACTAAAATTGAGGAGTAATATAAAATACATGACACTGGGAACAAGAAAATGTTCATGAAAAAGGAATGTTCGTGTCTTTTTATGAATATTTTCATGGTCCATGTGTCATGTATTCTAACATTTTTTATACTGATTTGACAGTCCAAAGACCTCAAATAATCTGATTTTCTTGATTTTTTTCCAGAGCTTCACCCTACTTAATTAGTGTTGTGCCAGTTCGATATACTGGCAAAAAAAATATTTAGATTGTTGGTTGAAAAAAAAAATTGTAATAACTTGCATTAGTTTGATAAAATTGATTGAATTAACTAGTACGAGGTCCTCACATGTTTCAAAAGGCTCCAAACACAATTGTTTTGTGTTTTAAAGGTGTGTATAACATGGCTCTTAATCGTACTCCCTCCGTCCCTATTTAATTATCCACTACGGTTTTGCGTACATTTTCAACGGCTTATATCTCTCGGCGTATATTATATTTTATGGTTTTAAACAAAAATTGTAATAACTTGCATTAGTTTGATAAAATAGATAGAATTAACTAGTACGAGGTCCTCACATGTTTCAAAAGGCTCCAAACACAGTTGTTTTGTGTTTTAAAGGTGTGTATAGCATGACTCTTATATCGTACTCCCTCCGTTCCTCAGCGTGCATTTTCAACGGCTTATATCTGTCGGCGTATATTATATTTTATGGTTTTAAAACCATTGTCTTATAGAAAAAATTGAGATCTATCAAACAAGATCCATATTGCATATTTTTAGCAATATACGTCGAGAGATATAAGCCGTTGCACGCAAAACCGTAGTGGACAATTAAATAGGGACGGAGGTAGTATGTTACATATATGTATGACTTGTGTGTGTGTGTGTGTGAGGAGGAGTTTTTCAGTGCCGAGCGGGTATTGCCTACGTGGTACCCGCTCGGCGCATCCGAGCAGTCCGATACAATTTTGGACGGCTCGGATTAAAACTCTCTCTCTCCTCTCACTCAACACTTTCTCTCTCCTTTTTATCTCTCTAAATCTGAGCCATTCAAACACGTAATGGACGGCTTGAATGCGGGAGCGGACACCACGTGGTACCCGCTCGCCCTGAAAAATTTTCCGTGTGTGAGAGAGAGAGAGAGAGGTGGCATTGTAAGATACAAGCATCAGAGCACATGATGAACTGGGTCCTCCACTGGATCTAATATCCAAAAAGCCTGCAGAGGACGAAAGGTAGCTGACTCTGTAGTAAATTAATCAAAATACTACTGGTACATATATTCGGCCCAAAATGATGGAGGAAAGCCTTTGTCATAACTTTGATGGTCCTCTGCTTGCTTATGAATCAGGTTTGACTCATAAAATGGTGCATGGGCCACAATGCTATGATCAACATTTTTGGTGCCTGCACCATATGTTCCAGAACCCTGCTGTCTCTATGCCTTTCTTTCCCCACTTTTTCTTTCTCAGTAGGAGTACATTTTAGTGATCTCCTGTCCTGCCTCTGTATTTGAAGACTTCTAGGAAAAACCTAGCCCACATGGACAGATAAATTTCTATTTTCCATCCAGCTAGTCTTTCTTCCACCTATTTGAGTGGTCCGGACTCATACGGTCAAGTCCAAGGAACATGGTTAACCATAAATTATTGTGCTCGTGATTCTTCATCCTCCAACGCAAAAAATGCATATTGTTGCAACCGGAAAACTTGTTTGAGAGAGAGAGAGAGAGAGAGAGAGAGAGAGGTGCAATTAGACCCTCATCAAAAAGCAATTATCCCCAAAATTCACACACCGTCCAAACACTTACTAACAAACTTTATGTAAGCCTAGCCGAGCCGAATACTATATAGTCTCTCAAGTGCCACAAACGAAGATAATGCATGAGGACACGGTATCAAACCCAAAATCTTCAATTGTTTATGAAGTCGGTAGGGCCATAAGGCAGGGATTTGGGATTTGGAAAATCCTTTATGGGGTTGGAAGGAGGCATGTGACTAGAGAGGAGCGTCACATGATCAAGCATTTGTAGGACTATAAATACACGGTTTATTAGGCTAAAAAGCGTTATCCTAACTAAAGAAGATGCTGCTGCTATTCCTACAGATTCCTTACATGTATAGAGAAGGCATATGCGTAACGAAACAGTGATAATTTTGAACATATGAATCGCAGTGAAATTCTATTTGTTTAGGCGCTACGCGATGTAAAAAGGAAATGAAGCAAAGGATATGAACCTGTTTATATATGCCAAAAATTCATGCATTGAAGACATCTAAGAGCAGGGCCGCCGGTGGTGCCGAAGTGGCATTGCCAAATTCTTTCTTTTAGTCGCACAGTGTCGAAAAGAAAAAAAAAAAAAACAAATATTTCTTGTTTGGCGTCCTTCTTACACAATCTTAAAACAATTTAACCCATCCCATTTTCAATGCAAATGAAATGGTTTGGATGATTTGGCAAGTTTGATAGTAATTTCTAAAGATGATGCCAAATATGACACCAAGAATGACATTGCTTAAATTATACATTGAATTTGACACAAGGGTGCAGAAAGTTTTGCTATTTCTCGATGCCAAACTTTTTGATTTTGTATACATACATGTATATACATAATATAGGTGCGGTCAAAATCACTAACCTACGATCGGTAAGATTATTTGACCCTCCAATTGGCCGCGGACACATGGTAGCGGGGCCCACGCGGAAAGGAGACCTTGGTCAAAGCTTCATTCGAAGAGAAATGGTTGACTACCCAATAGAGAAAGGACGTGTACGAAGCATAGAAGGGTGACTCCCGCGGAAGCGGTCCGCAGAAGAGAAGCTACCACGGGATCCCCGCTGGCCCCGCGGGAGAACCAGATGTATCCCGAGGTGGTTTCGACAACAGAGAACCATAGAAAACCCCCGAGGTTCTATCTGGGCCTAGAGGCAGGGTCCGGAAGGAACCCCGCGGAAAGCATATGATAGTCGCGGGTTGCAACCTCATTCTAGCGGGAACTGGGGAATCTCTTGTGGCTTGAGAAGGAAGATGCACCGCGGAGAGACAAGCGCTTCCGCGAAAAAGTTCCCGTGGGAAGGCAAATTTCTCCACGACCTGGAGGTACAAATGAGACACGTGTTGGGATCCTATAGGAGCGTCGCCCTGGGCCTGACTTAAGACCAAGTGCTCTATAAATACTCCTGACATTCTCACTAATGAGACATAGCTGAATTTTTCTGGAAAGAGAGGGTGGGAGCACTGAATTTGAAGAAGGAGAATATTCGTCCCCAGAGAGAAAGTGACATCACCTGTCTAAATCCAGAAAGAGGCAGACGCCCACTCCCGCGAAAGACAACAAAGAACACACTGCCTTTGTTCCTTCTGTACCTCTTGCTCATTCTCTCACCCCACAAGATTTCTCCCTCTTTTCTCCTCGCTAATTATCGGCCAATCGCACCTCTCCAACTCACGAATATTCACACGTAAGCACCCCTAGCAGAACCCTCCTCACTACACATAATATGTATTTTTTTCTGTTAGCTTTAACTAATTTGACATTGTAAAAAAATTTAAGTGAAAATATAAGGTAAAATACTACTAAAAAAATAAGCAGAATTCTATGTAGTATTTCTTTAGACGATTGAGGACCTTTTTTGACTAAAGATTTGCAAACTTGTAACCAATTTATATTATCCTACATAAGTTTTTTAAAGTTTCTCTCTTCAGTTATCTGGCTTTTGCACATTCTTCTTTACTGTATTTGTTTACGTTTTGATCACTGGTTACAGTCCTTCATAAGAAATCCGATCTCTTATGTTTCGAAAACTCATGCACCTCTATGTCGAGAAATTTTTCGGCCGTTGAATTTCGTAACTTTTTATTTTATGTTTTAAATCCAACAGTCGAAAAACTCCTTAGCACAAAGGCCTGCACATGATAAGTTTTCAACCCAGAACATCCTGCCTCCGTTGGTTAATCATCTAATATTTGCTTGATGGATGAAGCAGACAAGGCAAACCACAAGCAAGTAGCAAGAACACTCAAATTCTCATTACATATCGCAATTAAAAACCTTACAACACCCAAAACAGGACTTAATTAAGACTCTAAAACAGAAAATACAACCGACCCAACACACTACAATTCACATCATATACTAGTAGTAATAAAATACTGACTCAGGGGGCATCTTGAAAGAGAATTTACATCGAGACCAAAATCTAACCGGAAATCTCAATACTCTTAACATCGGGCTTCTTCACCTCCTCCTTCGGAACCGTCACGGTCAGAACCCCGTTCTCCATCGCCGCCCTGACCTGATCCATCTTCGCGTTCTCCGGCAGCCTGAACCGCCTCACGAACTTCCCGCTGCTCCTCTCCACCCGGTGCCACGCCTCGTCCTTCTCCTCCTTCTCCACGCTCCTCTCCCCGCTGATCTGCAACACCCTGTCGTCCTCGACCTCCACCTTCACCTCCTCCTTCTTCAGCCCCGGCAGGTCCGCCTTGAACACGTGCGCCTCCGGGGTCTCCTTCCAGTCCACGCGCGTGGTCACCAACGCCGAGTTCTCGCGGGAGAGTTCGGGGAATTGGGGAAAGGTCCGGATTGGGTCCCAGACGTCGAGGGGGAAGGGATCGAAGATGCTGTTGCTAGCGCTGCTGCCTCGTCGGTTGCCGAAGAAGCTTGGGATTAGAGACATTTTTTTTGGGTTTGGTGGGGAAGTGAATCGAAGGAATTGGTTGAGCGTTTGGAAGACTGATTGGATTGCAAGAATAATGCTACGCTGGAGTGATTGCTATGGTTTGTTGTTGCTGAAGTGAGGAGAGAGAGGAGGGACGTGTTGGGTATTTATGAGAAGTGAAAGGAGAATTCTAGTACGTTCGAGGATTATCGATGCGGAGAAGTGCGAAGCGGGCTGACGAAGTTTCTAGTACGTGCGAGATGTATCTAGACGAACGACGGACGGAAGGACCAACCCGTGAGGACGTAAGAGCCTGGCTCGGCCCAACTGAGGTGGATCGCAGGCCCATACACAACAGTTGAAAACGAGTAAGGGGAACTTCCTGGCCGGTCCTATTTGGGTGAAAAATAGTCCACTAGGTCCTGTTCAAAGAGTCCATAGCCCAGTAAGTCTTTTTCAATATTTTGTTGATAAAAATACCTCTCACAAAAAAAAGGCGATTGGAGAGAGACAAAAATATCACCACCACCACCACCACGCCACCACTACCATGCCACCACCACTGCCGCCACCACCACCCACACCACCACCATGCCATCACTACCACCGCCACTACGTCGCCGCCGCCACCATAGACCACTACCACTCCGCCAGCACTCCACCATCACCAACACCATCACCATCACCACCACAACGCCGTTACTGTCACCACAATGACTACCACCACGCCGCTGCCACCACCACACAGCCATCACCACCACCACCACGCCACCACCGCCATCATAATGACCACAACCACGCCGCCATCACCATCACAATTAATAGTGTTTCATCTAAATTTATTCCACAATTAACAGTGTTAATTTAAAACATAAATTAATTAGTATTAGAATTAAACACTGTTAATTGTGGTATGAATTTTAATGAAAATTAACACTGATAATTTAGACAAAAATTAACACTGTAAATTGTGGTGGTGGTTGGCGGCGACTGCATGGTTGGGGTGGCGGTGGTGGTGATGATGGTGGAGTGGTGGTGGTAGTCATTGTGGTGGTGGTGATGGTGGTGGCGATGTTGTGGTGGTGGTGGTAGCGGCGGCGGCGGCGCTGGTGGTGGTGGTGGTGGTGGTAGTGGTGGTGTAAGAGGTTGTATGAGTTCATTTATTTTTAAACGGGGGTAAAAATGTTAAATACACTCCACATGATCTATTAGAAATTGCACTCTATAGAAAAAGGATCTAGTGGGTTATGAAATTGAAAAATAGGACTGGTCCAAAATTAACTCAACGAGTAATGCTATACACAATAGGGTAAATTATAGTTAACCCCCTCAAACTATGCCTCAGAGACACTTTACCCCCTCAAACTTTTTTTTTTTTTGGGCACTGAACCGCCTCTAACTAATGAAAATGCAACTTCCGTTTGTGATCTGTTAGAAATTGGATGGAAAATGTCACATGTCCTCTCATCTAAAAAATTTAGACATTTTTGCCCTTTTTCTTCTTTACATCTATTATACACCATATATATAAGTATACCATGAACCAAATCTGACAACAAAAACAAATCAAAAATCACACCCCATCTCAACACCCTGCAATCAGCCATATCCCCAATCTCAGCTCGCACCAAAACAATTGCCAAATCCTAACAAATGAGAGCTGCTGCGATTGTCTGATGCCGACGACGATGTTGGCGGCGGCGGATCGAGTCTAGCGGAGTGATTGAAGATTGCATGATGCCAAACGAGACTTCAACCGCTGCTGCTGTACGACGCCGTCGGACTGCAAGCGAGCGACGAAGGCGGTGTTTGACCACTCGATTGACCAGACCTCTGAGTGGCGGACCTTCGCCAACGAGTCGAGCGACAACGAACCGGTTCGTGTCGGCGGGCTCAACAACCCTTTCCACCGACGGCGGCTTGTCGACTATTATCTCGAAGCCTAACGGTGTCACCATCAGCTTATGTTGACATCAAATCAAATGAACTTTAAATGATCAACCCATAAAACTAAAAACCTTTCTCCTGTAATAAACCCCATTCACTGATACCATGGATGCTTCGTCGGAACCCTCACCGACAGCGGAAGTAATCGCCAATAACGTCGATCTTATTACTCATATCCTTCTATTTTTGCCGGCGAAAGCCCTGATACAATTCAAGTCCCTGTCCAAGCAATGGCTGTCTCTCCTATCCGACTCCCGATTCGCCGCCAAACACCACTGCCGAAACCCCATCGAGATTGCCCTGGTGTTCGTAACACCTCTCTTTGCCGTCGATCGTCGATCCATTCTCCATTCGAGCAATCGCAGCCTCTTCTTGATGATACTTTCTTCTTCTCTTTTGGTTGGAAGTTTTGCGTGATTGAACTCGAGAGGGTAAATAGAGAGGTGGTGGTGGAGGGGGAGCAGGTGAGGAGGGAGGACAGAGACGGAGCCGCGCGGCGGCGAGCTTTTGGATGGGCCGATGGGTTTTACTTGGTTTTGCAGAAGCAAGGTTGAGAGAGAGAGAGAGAGGGGTGTGTGGTAAAATTGGGTGTTGGCAAACAGAATGGGATTTGATCCTTTCAGTAAGCGTTTTTCAATAGAGGGGCAAAATAGTAACTTACCTTCTCTCTGTTACGGAAGTTAGCCAGTTTTGCATTTCTGTTAGTTAGAGGCAAATAAGTGCCAAAAAAAAAAGTTTGAGGGGGTAAAGTATCTCCGAAGAATAGTTTGAGAGGGTTAACTATAATTTACCCTACACAATATACTACGGAGTATCGTTTAAGCAGATGTGCTATATAGAGGTACATAAATTCATGTACATATACTGCGTACATGAGCTTTTTTTGCCCATCTCGAGTTTCACAAAAATGATCTGAGCCGCTCATTTTGTTCAAAATAATTTGTTTAAGATCCCTGTAAAAATCAACTTTTTAGATATCGGTAGAAGTGTATATAAAATATCCAACTTTGTTTAAGAATCCAAGCCTATATTTCTGAAGCAAAGTTAGATATTTCCTAAGCACTTCTCCCGATATCCGAAAAAGTTGATTTTTAATAAAGATTCTAAACAAACCATTTTGGACAAAATGAACGGCTTGGATTATTTTTTAGTATCCGAAAGAGGCCCAAATTGCGCATGTACGCGGGTATATGTACATAAATGTATGCTTTGTTGTTTATAACATGTGAGTGTACTACCACTTTATTGGGAATTGGAAAATATCAATCTATTTTTATCACCAATGAGACAATGCCATGTTGGCATATTTTGCGCAATAATGTGCAAATTTTTGTTAGAGAAAATTTTAGAGAATTGATATTCACATTTTTATTTTATTTTATATCCACACTTCCTTTCTTTTGTCTTTTACCAAAAAAATGACATACATTATCAACACTAAAAAACAATAACGATTCTAGGTCGGGCGGGGATTAGAAGGTCACTACGCTGATTTAATCCAGTCCAATATTTTATTTTATTTTACGAAAAAACCAAATATAATGGGGGTAGTGGGCCACCACCTCCAACCCAATTCACCACAAATCACACTCATGAGCAGAGAGGCTTCAATTTGTACTACACCACATGCAAACAATGTGTGTAGTACACTTCAAAAATCCTCTCATCAATCCTGATGAAGTCCTTCCTCAATAGATATATCAACATCAATTCCTACAAACAAACCACTTAAGAAAATGTACTCCTCCATTCGTTTTTGTGATGTTGCATAATAGTCCAAGTTTTTGTGTAGTACAAAATTTGAACCAAAGAAAATGTACTACCATATTACTACCATATACCAAACGGTATATAAAATTATATATAGACATCTAGAGAGAGAGAGAGAGAGAGAGAGAGAGAATCATATCAGAGAATTTATCAATGATGCACCAGAAAATGATGAATTCCCACATGACATTTATCTGGGGCAAGAACAGTAAAGAGAGTCTAATCTCCTACTTAATAGACTTGATTTCAGTGTTTCTGCTTTCGTTGCTAGTGGAATGTCTCTCTCACACACGGTTCATCAACGCCATCACAAACGACGTCGTCGCCGGGCTTATGCAAACCGTCATGTACGGAATCCGGATCGGACTCGCTTACTTGGTGATGCTGTTGGTCATGTCCTGCAACGTTGGGATATTGCTGGCCGCCGTGGCTGGATTTTCTGCCGGATTCTTGCTATTTGGTAGTCGGTTTTTTCGTACATCGGAGACAATTGGAATGTATCAAAAGTCTACAGATCTTCCTCCGCTGAATTGCTGATCAACTGTGTGGAATATGTAGTACTTGGGTTAGGTGTCCGCGGCCGTGGCCTCACCATTTGCCCAAACTCGAATTATATGGACCGTTCGGGCTACAGGCATTAGCAAATTACTCCATTCGTCCCATTTTGTTTGTACATTATTCCGTTTGTCTATTTTGTATTTATTGTCTATATCTTTCAATCTATAATGTGTTTCATGATTTCGACAACTTTGTATCATAGAATAAATTAAAATCTATCAAATAAAGTCAATATTGTATATTTTTCAAGATCCACATTGAAAGATATAAGTAATAGATATAAAAGAGAAAAGAGTAATAGCGGAAAAACAAAATTGGACGGAGGGAGTATATTGATCTGGTAATTGTGATAACATGTTTTCACCCCATGTTTTTTTAATCAATTGACGGCATATAAAATTTGGAAAATAAATACGCCATTATTCTCTTACAACCCCTTATTCGGCCCAACGAGCCGCTTCATTCGATGATCAACGTCACCGTTCACTAGCGGATGTCCAATTAAAATTAGGACCAAGTTGACTAACCCAACACAAGAATTAGTAGAGCATGCAAGAGGCGTTTGGAGAGAGCACACTAAGGCCCCGTTTGATAAGTCTCTTCGGGGGTTGGGATTGGATTGCTAAAGTGGGGTATTAGCAATACTCCGTTTGGTTTACAAAATGAGTCCGGATTGGTAGTCCAGTGGGACTACTAAGACTCCAAATTGGGGGTATTAGTTATACCCATTGGGACTTAGTATTCGTAGTCCAATCTCAACCCCTTCGCATTACCAATCCCTTCTCATTACCAATTTCTTCTATCAATCTAATCCCATCATCTAATCCCATCTCAAACAAACATACTCAATCCCTTCTCATTACCAATTTCTTCTATCAATCTAATCCTATCATCTAATCTCATCTCAAACAAACATACTCATTACTAATCCCTTCTTATTATCAATCCCAATCCTAATCCTAATCCTATCTCTTTACGAATTTCACACATCTATCATTGTTATCAAACGGGGCCTAAGAGCATATTGTGCCCCTTATGAGCTTCCTCTTGAGTCCAAAATATAATCAAAATAGTACTATTTTTATGGAGCTCGACAAATGGAGCATGCTTGTAATTGGAATCCAATCAAGCCGATCCAACACCGGTAACCACATGATCTGAAAAAATCATATTGCCTTTCGCTTTCGCGAGAATAGTTTACTTGGAATAATTGGGTTATCGATATTCGTTCAACTTGTTTATTTACAAAGAGATAATCTTCTCGCCTATAATCACTGCGGGGTCAAAATTTCTGAGCCTAGGATGGAGCCCATCTTGAAGTCACTGCAGGCCTCCATGTCCGAAGCCCATCTAACCAATCACGTCTGGCCCATTTAACCCATTTCTGGGCTTAGGATGGAGCCCATTGGGCCAATCATGGACGCGCATTGTAACCTGAATCCAAGAGGTGAATATCCAACCCAACCGAAGCCCGCGTAATGACTGACCACTTGGGCTGTCCGTCAAGACGTTAACGTCTTGCGAGCGAGTGAGTATGTATATGTGTTTGTGCATTTATGTGTAGCTGTAGAATTTTTGTAAATTTTTAAGGTCTAGAGTAAAAGAGCAATTGAACATATAAATGTATATACAGTACCATATGGGTTTAATTTAATTTAACATAAGAACCTTTTTTTTTCTTTTCATATCAAATGTGTCCAAAACATTTTGCCTCGATTAATCCCTCGGGCACATGCAGGCGAAGGGTGTACCAAGGTAATTAGCCCGGGGCAAACCTCAAAGGGGATGAGTTATGGAATTTCACAATAGGTCCACCACCCCTTGAGATTTGAACTTTAGATCTTACCGTTGCGTCCGGACCGCCCTTCATGTAAAAAGTCTTAATTTAATTGGAAAAAACTTTTAATATGACAAGTTTATATGAATAATACTTTTAACAACAGTTTTCGATACAATCAATTTTTTTTTAATGACTAAAGGCTCTTTTGCGGGAGGGGACAAACATATGATAACCTTTTTTATTTTATTTTACTCTAAAAGATATACAATACAAAAAAACTCGAGGTGTTTGCCATTTACCACTACCAATTCCTTTAATATTTATTTTTTCTTCCGTTTCATTATTTCATTGGTTGATTATGGACTGCCAATTTTTCAACTTGGGTTTGTGAAAGTCATGTATTATGAGGGAAATGTGAAGAAAACGGATAAAGTACACCTTCCAAAAAAAGATTAACATCAAAGGCAATTACGTCATTGTTTGTTTTCTTTCTTGAGAAATCTGAATGTAATTTTTTTGCTTTTATATAAATGTCTAGCCTAATGGCCCTACTCGTAATTAGGGAATGGGAAAGGAATATCATTGAGCGGCATACAGGTGGGGCAAGTCTAAATAGTGTTAACCACCACACTAAGTACTCGTGTTCTTGGCAAGAATCAAACTCTCATATTTCATGTCGAAGAGATGAGAAAGTGTCATTGGGCTACAAGCTCGCCGGCAATCTGAATGCAAATTAGGTTGCTTCTGTTAATTAATTCTGTATTTTTGTCTACTAAATTACGTAATTAACAAACCAATCGAGTTATGTTGCATTTGTCGTACGCCAAGTCACCCGTGAGTCGTGACGATAGATACTGCACCACTAGAGCAAGAGTCTAATAACAAAGGATTTATTGAAAGTTTTTAAGAATATATTAATGACGTACAAGAGCGCGCAGTCCGTTTTGTAGGTCTCAATGTCGAAGAAAACTACTGTATAACACTGATCATGATGGGCCAATTCTATACATATAGTATAAGTATGTGTGTGAGTGTGTATAAAAAGGTCATCCCGTGCCAATTTACAAACCATTGATTTCGATGCTTCTTTATTTTTATTTCAAAATTTGTTCTAGACAAAAGATTATGCATCCATTACTAATAGTGCGTAATGTCCGGAGTCGTTTGTTTGATCGGTGCATGTGTTGGGACCATTGTTCGAACATCTGTGTCCAACGCAAACATTTAGTAGTACTTCATGCATGCATTAAGTTGAATAACCGTACATTGACGAGTGAATAATCTGTATCTCGAAGTTTTTGGATGCCGGGCGGATACCACACACGTGGTATCCCAGCGACGATCCCAATTGTCCAAACGCGTTTTGGACGGTCCGTATTTTAGAGAGAAAAAATAGAGGAAAGAGAGTGGTGGGGTGAGGAGCTAGAGAGATTGAGAATAAATCTGGGCCTTCCAAAACACATTTGGCCGGATGGTTGGGGGATCGATCGCCAAAGATTAATACCGCCACGTGGTACCCGCTCGGTACTCAAAAATTTCTCGTATCTCGAAAAGTCCAACCAGCCACCAATGTTGTTAAATGGCATAAACCTAAAATCAGCCACTACTTGATGTTAATTAATTAATTGGGCAATGCCGCCGCAATACGTTCAGCACGCGAAGAATTTTTAGATGTACTAGTATTTTATTATTCTTTAATTTGGTTAGTATCAACTTTTCTGGTTCGAACTGGCTAGCTAGCTAGCTGCTTCCTAATTCAAACGGGGCTGGTTGAAAGTTGAAACTAATCTCTTGGATATGTACTCTACTTATTGTCATTTTCTTTTGCTTCGTGACGAAGGTATCTGCAGGGGCTTATAGCTAGCAAGGTTGAACGCAAACGAGTTGAGCTGAGTTTTATGGTATTTGAGCTTAGCTAGTTTAGAATTTACCGAGCTCGAGTTCAGCTTGACTCGAATCGAGCCCAAATATTCGACCCCAAACTTAAGCTCGATCGATTATTATTTGGAAGAATTTGAGCTCGTGCGCGGTTTGAGTAATATATAAAACCAAAATTTTAAACAACGGTTGGAGAAGTAACATGACTCTTCCAGCTAAATAAAGATAAATGTAAAAAATGTGGGAAATCACGAATCTTCGGATGTGTGTTGTAAAACTGTTGAGAAATCACGAGTCGTGGGGGAATCAATGGATCGATCGATCCAACGCCGGCCCAGATCGACCTCTGAAGAAATTAATCATGAGCTTCAAATCCATTCGACCATTCAACGTCGACCACCACCACCAGCTACCACAACTGCCACTGCTCACCACCATCCGCTGCCACGATATCCTACCGGCGGAAAGTAGGCGTTGTGAATTAGATGGAAGAACTAGGTCACCTTGATTCGAGGACTCTAATTGGGTTTTTCTAAGGATCTTCAAAGTAAGGGTTGGAGTTGCTCGATCTAACGGGATAACCTTTTGAAATATTGAAAAAAGAGAAACTTATTCACGGTGGAGCCGTAAGAAAACTTATTCATGGCTCCGCGCAATCTCAACCATCTGTTTCGGTAATTAATGGTCCAGATTTTAAAAAAACTATTCTGGACCGTCCAAAACACTTTTGAACGTGCAGGGCATCATAAACTTTATTTATGGGTTGCTTCGTAAAGAAGTTTTTCTCATTGAAAAATTCCCATAGTAAACATTTTTTTTAGAACTCAATCTAACAGGTATTAGTTTGCTGAACAACTTTTATGACTTGATACATTTGGTAATGTTGACTGTAATTAATTTTTATTATGACAAGCTAACATTACACGGACCGAAAATTACACGGCACGATGAATATATAAAAGATATATGAATGGTTAAAGGAATGGGATAATCTTGACGAAATCCGATGTGGATGGTGCTATGTGGGACCATCCGAGCCGTCCGCTCGACAATTCAATGGTCAAGATTTCATCTCGATAATAAACGGCTTGGATGCTACACGGTGAAAATGAAATCTAGACCGTTGAATTGCCGAATAATCGTCGCGGATGATGCACCACACGCTCTGCACAACACCATCTTCCCTTCCCCTTACGAAAAGACATGATGTACACCCTAATTAATATTGGTGACCTTTGTACTTATCATGCCCTCAATTATTGGTATAGAGTGGTAATCTATCAATCACGATTATTTGTTTTCTTCGTTCATTTTTTTTTCACGGGTCGTGGTCATCCTTTTGTATTGCGTGAAGAATGTCAACAATTAGGTGTCAACTGCAAGGCTACACTTCATTATTCTAGAGATAGAAAAAATCTTTTTTACGGCCGAGCCGTGAATAATTATTTACGGAATCAATTACGACCGTTCAAAAATGTTTTGGATGGTCTGGATGTTAGTGAAATTTTTTCGGGGAAGAGTTAAATCTTTTAGAAAAAAAATTTCATTAAAATCCAAACCGTCCAGAACACTTTTGAATGGTCACAATTGGTTTGTGCTCTAAAAAAACTTGTTGACGACGGAGCCGTGAACAAATTTCTCTTCTAGATAAGGAACCAATCCGAAGATACAAGATGCAAAAAGAGTGACAAGCTACACTACCGGTAATTATTCAATACTTTTGGAGACCATTGTTTAGGAGGCCTAACAAAACCACATTTGCAAACAATGTATTTTTCAAAAATATGTATAAGTCCAAAAATGTGGGTTGACGTCCATTGAGTTATCGATATTCGATCGACTTGATTTCTTACAAGTTTGCTCTCCGCCAAGTTCCGCCAAGTTCTATAGTTGTGAGAGCCCATCCTTGGACAAGTTAGTCCCACGTCGGTAGAATATATGTAATAAATGGCAATGCATAACGAATTCCGTCCAACTATTGTATTACTTGAGGTTAACCTTTCGAGCCACGTGGTTAAACTAAGAGTTAACAGGTCAGCTGACGCGAATCGTTACAACAACGAACCGTTTAGATCACATTTTTGAACTCAGAACACCGCCCGTATTTTGGGCACAGCCATGCTTAAGGCACAAGAAGCCCCCACGTCCCTCTCAAACACTCCCATAAAATTAAACTACTTGACACAGAATAAATGAGTGCTAGTAGCCTAGTATATATATAAAAAGAGTACAGTTTGAGGCTTTGAGCATTAGATCTTGACCATGCATCCTACTGGATTGGGATACTCTAACGTGCTCTCTTAATAATCCTGCATTTCCGGACGTGAACTGTTTGATTAATTCACGGCACTTGCATTATTCCAGAGTTTCCAACACACTATTTTAGTTTTTCAGATTAAAAAAAAACCCCACATTATTTAGTTTTGGGAGTTTCTAGTGCATGCAAGTTGACCAGAATATTTTTTTTATGTTGTGTTTTGTCAGTTTGTGTGTGTGTCAGTGTGTGGTGTGAGGATGGTATCAACTTGGATCTTCTTCAGCAACCCGTTCGGGCTATCTGTTAGAGCAACTCTAATCAAATTCTATAATGTTCCAAATTTCTTTATATATTTAGAATTTTTTTTGGAGAGATTCATTGTCCTTTTTAGAAATTGAGTCTCCAAAAATAGAGATCGAACTCACCTCCATTTGGAGACCAAATCTCTAAAGAGGACGATGAACTCCTCCAAGATTCTCCCATAAAATACAAATATTTCAAGAAAAGAGGAAGTGAACTGTCAATTATAGATTTGGAATATTATAGAGCTTGGTTGGAGTAGCTTTTGGAGAACCATCGAACTAGAATTTGGAAAACTGTGTCAAGATTCGTCACTCGTCAGGTTGTCAATTTATATGACACCATGCACATCTTAAAAAAAAAAGAATCTAGCTAGACTATTACTATTTATAGTTGTAAAATTTAATAAAGGCTTTAAGAAAACTAATGACAATCTCATTTTATAGTGATATTATCGTGGAGAAGTGCGGCCGGCAGTGGTGGGGTGTCGGGGCCAGCAAAGCCCGATCGAGACGTTCCCATATTTGGTAAAGTTGTCCCATCATGACCTGAAAGTATTGGATTCGGTTTCAAAAATAACCTCTCTGTTTGCGTAAGTAAGGGTCCAGATTCATATATCGATCCTTCAATAGATCCCGCCTATGCAGGAGCTCCATGCATTGGCTACGCTCATTTATATTGAAATAGTAGTAGAATACAAATAAGAAATTAGGGTCTGAAATTGTAACTTCATAAAATTATGCGTGGTCTTTTAGTTCAAATAAATTTGTCTCGTCTTTTTCGCATAAGCATAACCAAATATAAACTTGTGGGAATTCTAGTTACTAAAAAAATAGAACAATTTAGATAATGTACTTTAACATGGAAGATAAAAACACATAATAATCAAGGTGCATTTTTTTCGATAAAAATTTATGCTATTGAGTGCGGCCCCCAGATACTTGATTTGCCATTGAGAGTGCGGGATCATATTTCTGCTTAGTTTGTAGATCGGGTAGATAACCGATCAAGCCTTCTAATTTTATATATTACTGTACTAGTGATTGCCCATGCCTACGGCACTATGTACCCTGGTTGAAATTGTCCGTGCCTATGGCACTACCCACTCGATTGGAAATACCTTTTGAATTTTCGTAGTAGCTCAAACACTCAATCGATTCAAAAAAAATTACTTGAGAGAGATAATTTGATCAATCATAGCTAGAACTAAGCCAACTTCTCCACTAATTCATAGACC
>JAOTQK010000005.1:7143460-7173359 GCA_025642025.1 Rhododendron ferrugineum
CACATACAGGTGGGGTCCGTTTCAGTGGGATCCACCTATATGTGAGAGGGGTGTGGCTGAGGTGTGCCACACCTGATGTGCCTCTAACATTTTTGTTTGGGCATAGAGTAATGCCACGTGGGGGGTGTCCCAAGTGGGGCAGCTTTCGAGCCAATGTGTCCTATAATGGATAATTGCAGTATCTGTTTTGATTGAGTTTTGAAGTCGGCCCTTTAATGGATAGTAGTTTCACTCAAACGACAAAACCCTTATCTGGCCATTGTTTTTGTTGTTAAAGGGATTACAGGATAAGAAAATACTGTAAATAAATCCGACAGACAGAGAGAGAGAGAGAGAGAGAGAGAGATTTTCATTTGGTCTGAGAAGAAGATAACTTGGATAAGGTCGTTACGTGCCAAGCGGGTGCTGACCGGCTGATCCGACCATTTATTTCGGCAATCGACGGTTCGGATGTTGACTGAGCAATGGACATTTCAAATCTATATGCACTCAAATTCAATCCGAGCCGTCCGTGTCGAGATGAACGACCGGATATCGCTCGGCACCCGCTTGGCGGGGGGTTCTTGGCAGCATCCCGGGTCACTAAATCTTACTGTAGTTGGATAGGAAGAGGTTTCATTGCAAAAAAAATTGGTGCGAGTAGTGATATGAAGTGATTGCCTTTTGAGCTAATCAAACAAGTTGTTCAGGCATAAAAAGGTCTAAAAACAGAATAAGGGGTTGTCTGGACAAAAAAGCCACCTGGCTTTTCCGCAAAAAATGAGCCAAATAAGCCCTTTTTTTTTGAATAAAGACGAAAATAAGCCAATAAGTCAATTTTTTCGTCTTTATTTAAAAAAAATTAGATTTCGATCAAAATCTTTTACTTTTTAGATTCCTCTTTGTCATGAGGATGCAATAATCTCCAAAAAATGATGATAAGCCAAGTGATACGAAAAAAAATTGAATAAGGACAAAAAAAAAAGTCACTTAGCTTATTTAGCCGAACGGCCCCTAATTTACACAAAAGAAGTGCAAAACAGGTCAGGGCAATACTGTTTCATGTGATAACTGGATAAATTGATAGCATTTTCTAGTAATTCTTAATGACAGTGGAGAACGTCATAACAGTTGACGCTTAACCCAACTCTTCTCTTCCCATCCATCTGAATATCAAAATGGATACTAGTAATAAAGATGACAAAACCAACCACTGAAGAAAGGAAGCAAAACCCACCTGCAGTAGGGGATGAGGTTCAAGAATTAATGAATGAATGGATAGACTTGGATAAACAGTCGAGTGTCAAAAGAGTATAATGAAAGATATCCTCCTTTTTTTTGGGTAAATGAAAGATATCCTCCTTGTTGATATATAAATCTTATCATCTTGTTTGGAAATATATACCTAGATATATATATTATTCTTCCTAATCTTGTTTCTTGGTGTGAGTTAATTTAATATCTGCTCAAAACAAGTGGGATGTGTATCAGTTGACTTTTGAAGGCAAATGAGAAATGACTCCATGTTCTCACTCAGGAATCCCATAAAGGAAATAACTAGTTGAAACGAGGATGGATGGGTGACCTAACAATAGGGCTGCAAACAAACCGAGTTGTTCGTGAGCAACTCAAGGCTCGGCTTGATAAAAGGCAAGGCAAGGCAAGACTCGGCTCTGCTCGTTTAGTAATTGATCTGAGCTCGAGTTCAAATTTTAGGCTCGTACAGTAAACAAGCCAAGCCGACACTCTAAAGCTCGGCTCGATCCGTTTATGGAGGCTTGTATCACAAATTAACCGGGCTCGGCTAGTTTACAAAAGAGCCTAGCTCGAGCTCAAGTTTTAGGCTCGTTCGGTAAACGATCCGAGCTCGAGAACTACAAAGCTCGGCTTGGCTCAGCTCGTTGCACCCCTACCCATCAGTAATGGAGTATATGTTATTTCTTACTCCCCTTGACTACCTGACCTTAAACTGGGTAAATTACCTGCATTTAACAGGAGGCAAAGGCAGAGCTAGAAATTATAACTATAACACCATGTACTCGTAAATTGGGGAGGGCAAAGTTTCGGACTCCATTTTACAAAATACTGGCATTAGACAGGGCAGTGACAATTTGTGGCGTATGCGCTATCTACAGAACTGAGATCATATGAGTCACTCGCGAACATGGGGTTACAATTGCTCGTCTCCATCATCCAGTAAGTAATCACCTAATAACAATACTGCATTACTTGGATTAAACAAGATCATAATAATCCACTGATGTCATTCTTAAAGAGCATTTCATATTCCTATTTGGCTAATAGGTCTTGTCATACAAGTTTATCCATCCATGAGAAAGATGTTGGAGGCTTACAGCCTTTCAAATATGTAAAGAGTTTGGCTACATCAGTTCCTTCCAAAACATTGCAGCCATTGGAATAAACTACATTGAAAGACACTAAAACTACCATCTTGCAATGCAACAGCAAATGTTCATACAGCAATCTACGTATCTTTGTGCATTGGGCAACAAAATCATTGTCAAGTATCCCTGAATAATAAACACACAAGGTAAGCACAGATATAGGCCAATCAGCGGCACAAGAAATGAAAGTTATTAGTATCTCAATCTGGCCTATTATAATACACATGACAGTAAATCCGAAGAAAATAAAATTGCCGACAGGAGAATGTTATGCTTGAGGAAAACTTGTACAAATGAAAGGCTTACGAAGCTCAACAAGATTTGTTGCCTAAAAGGCGGAGAGGTGATCCTCTCAGGTGTGCAAATAATTGGCGGCCATCATCAGCTCTAGGGTCAGCTCAGGTTCAATATGGAACTCAGTCTCCTTTCCACTGCCAACAGAAGATACTTTGAAAATTTTAGCAAGCTAAAGAAGTATAAAAGAAACAAAGAAAAGACATAGATGAAGTTGCACCGATCAAAAAACCATGTTTTGAGTATTCATATTCCTAGGGGACATTCATTCAGTAATCTCAGCAAGACAACGGATCAAGTTCATTGAAGGGGATAGAATCAAGTAGAGTCACCAACAATCTGGTCTGAGTCCGAAGTTTGGAGTTCAATTTGTTCCAAAGTTCCAGTGACCCTAGCTATCGCCACTACATGAGAGTCAAATTCAAGCAAAAGATGCATTGGCTTCAAGAGTGAGCAGGGAAAAATGATATTGGAAACAACAGACCAAGAAGAAGGACAAAAAAAAAACGAGCAGACTAAAACCTCTCAAAAGCAGTTCGAACCATGTCTGCAACCAACAACTACAAATTGAGGCTGGTGGGTCAACAACAACCAATGTTGACTTTAAAAAACCGATTTTCCATTGTTCTCAAAGGGTTCAAAACTTCGACTACCGCCTCCCTAATAGTTACATAAACATCTACGCTCACTCAAACAATAAGAAATAAGAAACTGGATCAATTCAAAGAAGCATAAACATAGACGAACGGAAATGCTGAGAGAAGCAAAGAAGCATTATTCATTAGGTGACGATATAGATGCTTAGGGAGGAAAATATCAAAGTGTAGGTAAACCTTGATTGGAGGATTATGGTTCGACTTGGAAAACATTAAGGGCCCTTTTAGGCTAACTTTTCACCGACTTTTTGACACCCTCTTAACTCTTTGATTGTTTTCTCTTAATTTAAACTAGATTTGGGTACAATTTTTAGGTAACTATCATTCGGCTCGGAGAGAGGAATCGGGAAAGTATAAAAGTATAGCCCGAGACCCCGACATGGAAAAAAGAATCACGAAAGACGACCAAAAAGAATATCAAAAGCTGAACGGTGCGACGTAAAAATTATACAAAAATCTAATAAAAATTAGAAGAAAACAACCAAAGAGACAGTGCCAAAAGGTCACTGAAAGGTTAGGCCAAAGGGGCCCTAATAAGATTGTAAAGACTCTTCCCCGGGAAGTTGATTAGTGATATCCTAAGACCAGAGGGGTCGAAATCATCAATACAAGCATATACATTTTGTATATTTTGGGGGTTTATATGCTATAAAACTGAGTAGGTTAAAAAAAAAAAGGATCGGATTGCATTTCCCTATCGGATATCCGACTAATCAGGTGTTGTCATTGCCTCAGAAAGGAAAACATTCAACCAACTACCAAAGTCAACTAGTTCATAAAAGGGAAGTTGGAGACAAAAAAGAGAGAGGGAGTTTTCAACCAATGCCTTACGTGGGTATTTAGACTTGATCAGTCCTAGATGAACGGGGTAAGTGAAAATTTTATTAACCAACCACAAGAAACCATCTATCCCAGGGCTAAACCATAGGAATACAACCAATCAAAGAACAAAACAAAACAGCTAGCAAGGAAAAACTATAAAACTACCTCAACTCCTAGCCCTGCCACTAATAGAAGAAGAGATGTTCCAATTGTTACAAATGGCAGCATCTTTCCAAGAATATTTATAAAAAAAAAGACTCATAGCTCAGATAGACAGATACTTTTCCTATTGCGAGAGATGTGAGACTACGCCCCCCACAACTCAGATTGCTTAAGGATGAATACATCCGACTCTCAATTACTTAATCATCAATTGTCCCATGGGGCTGATTGTAATTTCTTAATTCTTTCATATAGAAATCTAAATGCTAAAAAGTTCATCTTGCCAGAAGGCCCTCTTATAGTCTTATCTTATCTTATCGGAATCTCTCACTGGAAATTCAAACTCTGCAAAGCCTCTTTCGTCAAACTACGAACTACAGTTCCAGACAGCACATACATATTGGATAACATGGTTCCAACTTCCAAGTTGCAACAAATTTGTCTCTCAATTTTGACAAAATTTTGAATTGAGCACTCTCCTAAATAGAGCGAGTACTTTAGTAACAACAATCTGAAAAATACTATAAAACTTACCCCAAAAAGTGGTATACAACCAAATCATTTTACCTAATGTAAAAGCATTGTAGCTCACTCGATATATACCAAAACTTCAAGAGAGCATCAACATGCGATTCATGTCACATATCTATTCGGCCACATATATCACAATATAAAAACACACGGAGATTGATAGTTCCATCCATACAAGATCCCCTTCCCATTACACAAACTTCTGGTGCAGTTCCCAAGACAATCATCGAAAATAAAATTACAAAAATTTCAGTTTTGTTTTTGTATTGCATTTTTTACAAAGTCGATAGAAACATAGCAAAATAAGTAGGAGATTATTTGCTCGCCACGGTTTCCATTTGATTCTGGATCTCCTATTATTTTCTTGTAAAATAATACTCACTTCTAAGTCCAGTTCTCCTTTTGTATTCCCATTGCAATTTTAGCAAATTCAATTGCGAACATAGCAAAATAATAGGAGACTTTTCGGTCACCACTGTTTCATTCGATTCGATTCTAACTCAATCATAGTATGCTAGAAGTTAAAAGTGGGGAAAAAACATTATAAAAAAAAAATGGAGGAGGAAAAACCTGGCGTATTGGAGCGACCAGTAGAAGTACTGGCAGATCTTCTCGAGAATAACGGTGCTTATCTCCGGGAAAGACACTTTCCCGTCCTGCGTTTCAGCGAAACTCCCTGTAACAGATCAAAAGCTCGAACCGTCAAGCAGGAATTCCAAACCCTCTGTTTGATCGGCCCAAATAGAACTGGAAACCCTAGTTTTCAGTTTTGAGGGAGAGAGAAACCTGGGGAGGTGAGCATGTTTCTGATGGTTTGGGATACCATGGCGGCCTTCTTGTCGATGATGAATTCGAAACCCTCGGCGCTGATCAGCTTCACCGTGTCTTCCTTCCTCATCTTCACCAGAATCGCCACCGTCCCTGTAACGAATTAAGTACTACTCCTAATAACGAATTAGGAGTACAATTTACGTGATTCGTTACCTACGAAAATTCTATATTTGACTGACAAATTATAGTTTTACCCCTAAAAACAAACAGGAAATTGATTTTGACATTCCAATTTTTACCACTGGCACTCCACTTTGTGTGTTAATCATGTGAGAAAACAAAACTAAAAGTGAAGTGTCATTGGCTAAATTTGGAGTGCTAAAATCACCTCTCAAACAACTTCTTCTTTTTTCCCTTTTTGATCCCTAAAAACTACTTTCCTCATTGTTTTTGCCACTTTTTCACCCGGACTAATGGGATCGGGGTGCTGTAGTGCGCCCATGTAGTACAGCCGTGTAGGGCACCAAAACAACTTAACGTACACTAAAAATAATTGTGTGGGATTTGCTAAATGATCTCGAACAAATGATCCAACCGTTCAATTTTTACAATTGTGAATGTAAAAAGTCAATTTAATCGAATATCGATAAGAGTTTTAATCAATTCATTCAAGTTTTGGTCTATGCAGATTTAAAATAAAAAAAATAGAATAAATTGATCAAGTCGTTAACGATGTTCGATTGAGCTTATTTTTACAAAAACCTTATAAAATTATTTTAAACAAATTGAACGACTTTGACCATTAGTGCAGTACCCCAAGGTGGGTCTCACACAATTCAGTGTGCATTTGATGTACCTGTAGTTTTTTTGTTTTTCATTCTGCTTGGTGTGTCCCAGTTTTTTTCAATAAAACTATTGGTGCACCAAATGTTTTACCAAATTGCGTGGACCCACCTCGGGAGTCCTGACAAATGATTTGTGTAGTTCAATTTCTTTAAAATATCTTTTAAGAGACCCCTTCAAAAATCAACTCGATCGAATATTGGTAAAAGCTTGATTAATTCTTCGATTTTTCGTTCGTCAATTCATATAAACCAAAAATTGAATGAATTGATCAAAATCTTTTCGAGATTCGATTGAGCTGGTTTTTGCTGTGAACGTTGAAAAATATTTTGAACAAATTGGCCAGATGGCTGGATTAGTTAGTGTGAGATCCATCCAGCACAATCTGTTGTGCATTTGGTGTACCAGAGTTCAATTGTTTATACTTCCTTAGTCCCATTTTCATTAATCATTTTTGAATTGCTTATATCTTTCAATTTATAATATTTTTCATAATTTTGAAAATTTTGTATTATAGAACTAATCGAGATCTATCAAACAAAATCTATAACAAGAACAACACATCAAGCCTTTAACGATGTTCAATTGAGCTTATTTTTACAAAAACCTTTATAAAATTATTTTAAACAAATCGAATGACTTTGATCATTAGTGCAGTACTCCGAGGTGGGTCTCAAACAATTCAGTGTGCATTTGATGTACCTGTAGTTTTTTTGCTTTTCATTCTGCTTGGTGTGTCCCGATTTTTTTCAATAAAATATGGGTGCACCAAATGTTTTACTGAATTGTGTGGAACCCACCTCGAGAGTCCAGACAAATGATTTGTATAGTTCAATTAGTTTAAAATATTTTTTAAGGAACCCTGTCAAATATCAACTCAATCGAATATTAGTAAAAGCTTGATTAGTTCTTCCACTTTTGGTTCGTCAATTTATGTAGACCAAAGATTGAATGAATTGATCAAAATCTTATCGAGATTCGATTGATCTGGTTTTTTTGCTGCGACCCTTGAAAAATATTTTGAACAAATTGAACGACGGGATCATTTTGTGTGAGATCCATCCCGCACAATCTGTTGTGCATTTGGTGTACCAGAGTCTGATTGTTTATTTTTGGTACATTCAATAGAAGTGTTGGGATGGTGTCCATCACCTCCGCTAAGAAGTATTGTCCTCTTACACCACACCAGTATTTGTAAAAAAAAACCACCTCACTCTCATCTGGACTGAAGTTAAGATCCCACCACGTATGGGTGGTGTTAGGGCTATGTTCAACCTCAATAAGGGACTGTGGGGGACTCGAACCTTAACCTTGTACAACCAATTTGATATTTCAACACTAAACCAACCTCTCATTGATATGCAGATTTTGGAAAATAGTGCACCCGATCATTATAATTTGGCTGGCAATAGGGTACGAGAAAGTTCCAAAAAAACTTTGACGTTTTCACGGCTTTAAAAGATCTTGTATAAAATAGGGTTATGATGTGCAATTTGTGACTACTCATCGAGACGTTAAAATTAGGATGAGTTAAAATTTGGGCCCTCATCCTAAGTGTGATATCTTATAAGTGTCACCTAAAACCAATTAATAATGGGTGGATTCCAAGCTTGGGTGAGCGCCTGTATATAGAACAAGTTAAAAATAGGCATTGAGTCGAAACCAATTTTGTACGTGACCTTGAAAATGACTTGTCAACAATCCTCAGTTCTTGTAGATTTTAGTGAGAGCAACTGAGGCTTAGAAATTCCAGTGCCCAAAAAATTTAAAATAAATAAGAGGTTAGACACTTTGGATTCCATGACACGGTGCTTGAGTGTTACGTGAGTAGGTGTCCTTTTTAATTAATATTTTTCTGTAAAGAAGTAGCGAGTTGCTAATTTTGCGTAACTAATTTTAAATTTTTTCTGCTTAAAGTGCATATAGTTGTAGTATAATTTTTTATTTCATTGAAGGGAGATGAATAGAATGGGTAAGCTGCTCATATAATTTAGGAGGAGGGGTTGGCCGGGTGGTCTTAACGGGTTGCTTCGATTTTCCTTAACAGCAGTTATTGGAGTCATTTCATCCACAAGTGTAAGCGTGTGAAACAGTTTCGGAAGGAGCTGTATGAATTAATCTGAGGTGAGTGCAAATTGACTCGGGACATACACGGTACACCCTGCATCCCCCCAAAAAACTTACAAATGACTCAACCAGGTTTCTCATAACAAACACTAATATATATGTTAGTTGTGTATATGCATGTGGTCCTCTTTCTCTTACGATATTTTCGATACTCATATGCACGTGGTCCTCTTTCGATACTTATATCATTTTCGATTTTTTTTTGGGGTCCCTCAGTGTATGGTAGGGAGTCATTTCTATGTTTATCAGGCAGGCAAAGGTAATGGCCAATGGGTTGTCTGTATCTTTGTTTATTGCGAAGGAGTACAAGGAAGGGAATGAGACTGGACCTGGCTAGCCATGCAGTCTAGGTTCCCATGTTTCTCTCCGTTTAGCTATCTCTGTTTTTGCAGGCCTATGTATATTCTTGCCGAATAGGAGTACTAATTAGTCCTGCAACAACCGACGATCGAGGAGGATGAAAGATTTGTGGTCCACTGAACTAATATACCAACACACAACTGGTTGGCTCAGTTGGTGTGTGAACCCGGGATCCTGCCGAGCGGCACCCCTGCCGAGCAGGTGTCGAGCGGCTAATCCGGCCGTTTATCTCGGAATCGACGGTTCTGATTGAAACATCTTTTTTTTTTAAATCAGTTTGGTACCTTTGCATTCGGGCCGTCCAAAACACTTTTGGACGGTCGAGATGCGCTCGGTACTCCTGCCAAGCACTCCTGCTTGGCAGGATTTCCCGGTCCGTTGGTGTGTACCCTTTCGAGCCCAACGAGGGACGCGAATGGAGTTTAGGATTATGGATAGCTTCTGAAATTCTGTGTGAACTAATTTATTAACTCCTCCACTGATGTATAAATTGCGACAAAAAAAAAACTAATAAGTAGGCATTATAGTTTAGTGTATGTTACTTTTGTGTTTGAGTTTTTCATAGGGAAATCGCAAATATGTTCCTTTAAAATTAAAATGGTGTTGGCGTAAAAGGATATGCTGCAAAGTCTTGTATTAAAGCATTCGATGGTTTTGTGTTATTTGATGAGATTACGACCGGGATAGCAGGAGCACCGAGCACATGTGTATGGCATGACTAACCAATACCATGGCATGACTAACCAATACCGATGTGGTGGGATAACCAATACCGATGTGGTGGGATATATGACAACTTTTTGTTGGGTGTAATTTATAGGCAAATTGAGTCGGTTTCACGATAACTTATAACAAAAATGTCACTCATTTCTTGGATTTGCAAGAATGCCGCTCGACAGCGTCCCGTCCTATATATTAACACAATCACATTTTGTTTACATTTATTTATGGTTTTATTAATTCTTTATTTACTCCTCTATATAGTACTATAAATGGTTTTATTACTAGTATTTAGGAAAGGCGGGGCCCAAATGGAGAGGAGAAATAAAATTGGAGGGCAGGTATAGAAACACCACACGAGGGGCAGCGGATTTATCGACTCCGACGAATTTCGTTCATAGGTTTTAGGCTCCTCCGCCTCATCGGAGTTCCACCCCACCCCACCCCACGCCTCCTCCATCCCCCCTTCTCCTCCGCCTCGTTATTCACATACACACACATTGATTCATATATCTATCTATGATCCGTATATCCACGGCCTGCATCTGTCTATTAATTTATTCTCGCTTTGTTTCCAACAACAATTAATTTAACCCTAGCAAATACTCCTCAGAAGTTGTTAATTTTTCTTTTGTGTTCCTCGTCGCGTTTGAGAATCTAGGGTTTGGTTTTGAAACCCTAATTTGAAAGGAGTAGGTAGAGAGAGAGAGAGAGGAGGAGAGAGGGAGGAGGTCGATGGCGCAGAACGGGCAGGAGATGGACCCTGCGGTGCTGGACGACATCATCAACAGGCTGTTGGAGTTTCGGCAGGCCAGGACTGTACGGCAGGTCCAGCTGTCGGAGGCCGAGATCCGGCAGCTCTGTAACGTCTCCAGGGAGATATTCCTCCAGCAACCGAATCTCTTGGAGCTCGAAGCTCCCATCAAGATCTGCGGTAACTTTTTTTTCTATCTCATTTGCTTGTTTATTATTTGTATCGGTGTGTTTGCTGTGGGTTTCGGTTGCGAATTTGAGGCACTTCGATGCTTGTTGTGAGATTTCTTGTATGTGGGTTATGTGCGCGCTGCGTGTCTGCGCGCGTGTATTTTATGTGTGAGTAAGATTCTGAGGAGTTGTAGAGAAATTTGGAGAAAAGTTGCTATGTTGATTGGTGCATGGCAATGTCAGGTTTTTTTTTGGACTCGTTGAATTTTCTGGTATGTTTTCCCTCCGGTTATGTTTCTGAAGGAATCAAAGCACATAACAGATTTAAAAGTTGAGTAATACGGGAGCAGAAGAGTCGGTTTGAGACTTTTAGTTGTAAATTTCAGTCTCAACGGATGGGGCACTCTTGCTGCGTAGGAAACTTTGCTGAGTTTGCTGTTGGACTTGGACTTATTTATACCACTGGGCTAGTTATTATGGATATATTGCTAGGATGATTGAGATCATTATGGTTAAGGCTGTTAGTTTGTGGCATAGCCCATTGCTTTGCCATGGATTGTCTAGGGAACTTGCCAAGTTGGGAGCAAATAGGTTTATGATAGGTTATGGTCAACGGCTGCAGAATGCAGCAATCTCTTTAAATTTTTTTTAGTAGTTTGAAGATTGAAACTATCCTCTCTGCTGTTCCAAAATTGAGAAACACTTTTACACGTTTGAAATAATATGTCCGAAGAAGGTTAGGAAACCCGCGAAATGCATTACTTCATGATGCAGGATGGGACACAAGTGTGATTCCTTCTCCTGCACTACCAGGTAAAGGAGGGTATGTTACACTTAGCTGTTTCCTGGAGTTTTCACCAGTGATTTAAATAGGCGAGGTGACAAAGCCCTCATTGAAGCGAGGCGACCGTTTAAAAAAAAAGAAATATAAACTACATAAATGACTAATATTCACTCCTACCATCAAAACAAGAATAAACATCACCATATTGCATAATAAGTTAAATACCAACAATCCAACATACGAAATACTAGTAAAATACGTAAAATAGGCTTATAAAATGTAACAATCCAGATATTCCAAGCAGGATCGGTTCTATTCGACATCTACACTATATACACAAACAAAGGAGATAAAATATGATCAACAACAGTAGTATTAATATATACAAACTGATTAATCATTACTGTATATAATATATATATATATATATATTATGTGCGTGTGAAAAAAAAAGACCCAGCAGTCCACTCCAGCACTAAACTGACCCAGAAGGGGGCAAGAGAGAGAGATAGAGAGAAGTATGTGTGTGTGTGCGTGGGTGTCTCAGAGAGAGAGAGAGAGAGAGGGGGTGCAGACAACCTTCAGCAGTGGTTTAGCCCGGGGGTGTCGCATCCCGAACTGCAGTGAAAACGATATTTTCAAGGACTTGGGGTGTAATTTTGGCCATAGGATCCGACCTAATTATATTGCAGTCTGTATTTAATTACGGTAATTTGTTTTTAGAGAAAAACAGAGAGGCGAGAGAAAACGCAGATCTCAGAGAGATTACGAGAAGACTTTGTACTCTTGATTCGATTCCTAACACGCACTTCACAGATGAGAGAGAGAGAGGCCTTCGATGTGTTGTAACACTTATTTTGACCTTATATTCTGCCCTAGATCGTCGACCTTTTCAGTCGCCTCACGCCTCAACGACTAGGCGCCAGATTCGCGCCTAGTCGACCACCTCTGCCAAGCTCGCCTCGCCTCGCACCTGTGAGGCGCCGTAAGGTCGCCTCACGCCTCGCCTCGCCTAGGCGAGTGCCTAGGCACCCTTTTTAAATCACTGGTTTTCACAATCATGAGGTATAGAAGAAAAGAGTGGAGGTTCATGATATGATTTGCTTCTGTTGGTTCCATTGTTACTTAGTGCAAGAATTTGAGTTATTTTTAACTCATCAATCTGTTGTAGTTTTTCCATACAAAAATGGGTGTCTTTTATACAAATTTTTTAATGGAGGGAGTGGGGGTTGTCTGGGTTGACACTTAGTTTTGTTTTAGCACTTGATATGTTCTTATTTTGAGTTTTTTTTTTATTATTTAAAATATCTCTGTGGGATTTTTATTACTAGATTTTGAGTGTTTTTGAAGGAAACCAATAGGAACTATCTATGGGAAATTTGGAGGCATGGTTTAATTGTGTAACTTAGTTGGGCTCCTAATAGTGAAAGGACTATTGGCTTTTGAGAAGGAAAACTAGAAGTTTATCCGTGTTACTCAGTTTGGTTTCTAGTAGTGCAAAAGCTACTTGATTTGAGAAGGAAAACTAAAAGTTCGGTAAGAAAGATGGTTCCCATGTATAGATTACTGGCAACTCATGTGGGTTTGAGACCACTGATCACGTAATCCGGATGAACAAAGTGCACGCTTATCCAAACCCAAAGTTTCGAGTTTTTACTATTATGTGTTGAAATTGGTTGATTCTCATTGGCTAGTGGGACTATTGACCACCAATGTGAGTTTCCACTATTTATTTTAAAAAAAGTTGTTAGTACATGAGACTACTAGACACAAAATGTAGTTCCTAGTAGTTTGCCACTGGTCACCAAGGGAGTGATTCCTAGTGCTAGGGGTTACAGGCTCTCGGAGAGAGAACGAAGTCGCCGGAGAAGCTCCGACGTCGACAGAGAAGAGGAACTGAATGGAACTGAGATGGGTATGAATCATGATTTAAGGGGCGGGCAATTATGGAATTTAGTCAAATCATACCTTTAAGTTTGAATTCAGGTGGAATCTTTACGTGTCTCTTTAGAATGTTGGAACTCACGAAGGGGACCAAAATCAAGGGACAGGAGTAATATTCTTTAACTGTTATCACAGAACAATGATGGATGAGTTTTGCAGCAGAATGTTAGTTGGGCACGTGGTCATGCGACTTTTATTTGACTGATCTTGTATGGTGATAAATAACCCTTCAACTGTTATTACAGAACAATGATTGATGAGTTTTGCAGGAGAATGACCTTTGGGCAAGTGTTCATGCCACTTTTATTTGACTCATCTTGTATGGGGATAAATTTTTACTGAATAAGCTTGTAGCATAAGATGCTTCTCTATCTCATGAACATGTACCATATGTGTGGCCAGTTTTTTTAGCCATGAATTACGGATTGACAACAAAGGTTTGTGTTTGGATTATGGCCCAGGTTTGAATTGTGGGAATCAGTTATTCTATAGAAAAATGAGGTAAGGTTGCTCCCTACCTCTACATGTAAAGAGGAGCCCCTGTGCACTGGTACAGCCCTTTAGATGTGGCTATTGGGAAATTGGGTTGAAGTTGTCATTTAACGAGATTTTAGAAGCCTCATTAGTTATTCGCATATAACTGATGTAATGTTATTGGTCAGTCCGACTCGTGGATACTTGTGTGGAAATCGTGAAAAACAAGTAGCGTTTGCTAAATTGTGGTGTCCAAATATTTTCTAGAAGCAATGTCTGGTAACTTTATCAAGTGCAGATGGTTGCTACTCTGGAACTATCCACCTTATATTGTCAGTGTTCTTTGTGTTGACCCCCTCTATTTTGAAGTTTCATTGTGATAACCATGTAAAACTAGTGCTTGATGCTTATTCTTGCTATATTATAAAGATGCTTTTTGAGAACTATTGAGATTGTCAAAGTCAGCCTCATGATAGAACTTCAACTCATCTATTTATTTCGCTTTTCTATTCTTGTGTATTTAAAGTCGCTTGATGCAGAATCGAATTGCTTTATCTTATCTCTCGTATGTCGTTATTGGAGTTTTAAATTCTAGCTTGTGTTTATGCTTCTTTTTTTATTGCTGGATTTCAGGTGACATTCATGGGCAATATAGTGATCTTTTAAGGCTTTTTGAATATGGGGGTTTTCCGCCTGAAGCCAACTACTTGTTCTTAGGGGACTATGTGGACCGTGGCAAGCAGAGTTTGGAAACAATATGCCTTCTGCTTGCCTATAAAATTAAATATCCTGAGAACTTCTTTCTTTTACGGGGCAACCATGAATGTGCTTCTATCAACCGGATCTATGGATTCTATGATGAATGTAAACGCCGGTTTAATGTGAGACTTTGGAAAATCTTTACCGACTGTTTTAACTGTCTTCCCGTGGCTGCTCTCATTGATGACAAAATATTATGCATGCATGGTGGCCTTTCCCCTGACCTAACGAACTTGGATCAGATAAGAAACCTACCCCGTCCAACTGATGTACCAGACTCTGGTTTGCTCTGTGATTTGCTGTGGTCAGATCCAAGTAGGGAGGCTAAAGGTTGGGGAATGAATGATAGAGGAGTTTCATTCACCTTTGGCCCTGAAAAGGTTGCAGAATTTTTAATGCAGCATGATATGGACCTTGTTTGTCGTGCCCATCAGGTTATTGACTTTCATGTTTGTTAGTCTTTTTGTTTAGTTTGGGGGACTTAGACTGTTAATAAGAATGTTCCTTTTCCAGGTTGTGGAGGATGGGTATGAGTTCTTTGCTGACCGACAGCTTGTTACTGTATTCTCTGCTCCGAACTATTGCGGCGAGTTTGATAATGCTGGTGCAATGATGAGCGTTGATGAAAGCTTAATGTGTTCTTTCCAGATTTTGAAGCCAGCAGACAAAAAGAGGTTCTTGTGAACAACGCCAAGAGTACTGCAGTCTTTTTCAGAACTTCAAAGGTCAGTTTCACGATTTGCTTGTGTTCCTTAACTTGACCGTGTCTCATGTATGGATCCAGTCCACAAGCCATTTTCATTTGATTTTTTCTTTGATGACCAAGGAGAACTAAAGCAGCATAAGTAACGAATCATAAATTCATGAGGAAATCGCACTTAACCCGTTGGGTTTCTGGCAAGGACAGTTGAACTGTCAGGTTTCTAACATTTCAATGACCACCATGCTTTACATGACACTGTATAACGACGCGTCTGATAACAATCTGTTAATGAAATGGATGGAGAAAGATGCAAACTTTAAGTATCTCAAAATTTTCCGTTTCCATAATCTAAATTATTTACCATTAACTGTGTACATATATTATGTAGAGATATTTGGGTGACAGCTTTTTAATCTTTTGAAAACAAAGAAGGGTTCTGACAAACTTATCCTGCGCATAAGCTTTTCCCTCCTGGCTAACAAATGGAGAACTGGTGTGAATTTAGGATTCACCATCGCATGATTGATTGGTATTTGGAGAACAACAATTGGCTGCTTAGTCTGTTGTGTATGCATGTTGTCCAGCAATACGTATGATGAAATTCCATTCCAATCACTTTCTCTGCCAACAATACGACTAGATGTCCTCATTTCCCTTTGAGCCATGGCCTTAAGTGTTGCTCTTATTGCCGCCTCCATGCCACTCACCGTCATTGTTATTTTGCCTACTGCCCACAAAAGGGGAAGCCCTACCATTACTACTATCTTTATTGGCTATGTTGCTGTCTCTTCTTGCTTTTCTTATCTATAATGGGATACCAGCGAAATAGCAGCCAAGCCAAACATATCGCGCTATCAGCCCTTGAAAATCTTCAGTGTAAACATAAACAGATTTGATACAGTATTACTGGAAATGTTCAACTTCCACCCTCTTTGATACAGTATTTTAGATATGCCATGATCTGATTTAAGCAACCGGTTCACTATTGAGCAAAATCTGAGGACATTATATCATCATTGCCCATATAAGACATGGGATTGGATTACGATGAGCTGAAAAGAAAATCTCTACGTATATCAGTACTCACATAAAACAGATAAAAAGAATCTTAAAGATGGTTGTCCGCAGATCCTCTTTTCATTTCCATGATGTGATGGAGGGGGATTGAGAGAATACTCCTTTAGAATGTACAAGAAAAATGAGTGGTACCCTGCAATCATTATCCCCTAATTGTTTGGTTATTCATTCTCTACCTTCTAGCACTATTTGTATCTGGGTTCTGTAAGTGTAATCTGTAATCTCCATCATTATTATACCTCTTTATGCTGCAGTTGTCCCGCCTGATTCACGAGGTGGATAGGAACACTTGAAGATTCAAGCTCAAAGTTTCTTAAGAAGTGAGATGTAATCATGGTGATCATTATGTTGTTCATTTAGAAGCATTAATCAGTTTGCTGCAATATTTTGTTTTCTGACCTCTTGATTTGGCGGCAACTGTGGCCACAAGAGCCAAAATTATTTTCGTTCTATTTATTTTTCTTAAACTCGTGCGGTTTACAGTGGCAGTGTAAATTGCTCTGCATTTGTAGATTGTAGCAACCATTGTCAAGATTTTCCATTTTCAGAAGTTATTGTAGTGGATCCTCAGTTTTGTGTTTCTAAGCTGTGAACACATTGAGCATAATTTATTTTTATGGTCCTATTTCCCCCAGTTCGAGGTGTATTGGTGCTGATTAGGACATAAATACCGTAGCATCATATGGCCAGATACGATTTATCTTCTCTATTTTTCTATCCAAGTACACGGTGATATGAATAGTGACAAAAATTCGGATATTTTTTGCTTTTGCATGTGCAGTTTGTGGGGTGGTGCAAGGATTAAATTTGTTTCTAAAAAATTTGGAGTGCTCTATTTTCCACTCCTGAGACCAACTCTCTTAGAAGATCAGAGCCAATTGATGAGTTCCATCTTTGTCCTCTTTCAGTAGCAGTGGAGCTAACCAAGACAGGCGTTTCTGGTAGGATGGGTTTGAATGCATTGGTTTGACATGCATCGAGCCTGAATTGATCCCTATCTATCGGGGGCTGTAACGGCGTGTTTTTTTTTTTAAAACATTTGCGCTCTTGTTTTCTATTTTGCTTTTGTTTGCAAACTGGCGACGAAAACGAGTTTGACCGAGTGGTTTTCTTGCCAAAAATGGTCACAACAGTTCACAAGATTCTGGAAAACAATAAGGAAAATAGGAAGCCAAACGGTATAGTGTTTTCACTTGTTTTGAAAACAAGTTTTCATTAGCATCCCTCCCTTCTCCCCCGTTTGGCTTGGCAATCCTTCTGATCACTCCCTCCGACGACTCTTTATCTCCTTCAAAATTCTCCACCCGTGCAATTTTTCTGCCAGTACCCTCTTCTTTGGCAAGTTTTTCCCTCCGGCCAACCTTTTCACCCACTCATCTGACTTTTCTTTTGGAAACAACGGTTATTTGGTACCAAGGGCTGAACCAGGAATTAATTCTGCCTTGGGCTAACCCAAAATTTTTTTCGATGGGCAAAACAATGCATATAATATGCACACGGATAATCTCTAAGAAATAAGGCTTGTAATATATTTCATGCACCATGCATATTGGTAGCACTATCAAACCTCACATATTGTGAATGTCCATATTATAATGAGTGAGGAGTAAAGATATCAGATATCTATTTTTTAAGAGTTAATGCAGTTGTGTTTTTAACATGCACAATATGAACAAAAAACGCTCCCGTAAAAACTCTTGGACATCAATAAATTTTAAAAAACACTCCAGATTTTTGTTGTTGTACCAATATAATTTACACCTAAAAGAGTAAGATTGTAAGAACCAACATTTTTAAATTTAAGCACACCAGCCAGTGTTCTGAACAACTAAATCAGTAAAAATCTAAAGCACACCAGTCGGTGATCTGCATTTAATAAAAGCATTTTCAAGCAAAAGAAAATGGGTTGGTGTGAGGGGTTGGGCTGAAAGAAAAAAATAAGTTGGGCCAAAATTATTTAGGCTAAAAATAGGTTGGGCTAAACGAAAAAAATATGACATAATTTTTTTTTTTTGTTTTTTTTGATTTTTCTAAAGGGCACCTAGGCTATAGCCCACCACAACCTCATAGTGGTTCCGCCCTTGATTGTAACGCCTCTCTAACTATCCCCATTTTCACTACTACCTTTTCATTTCTTCCGTTCCAAAAATGTTGTGCCGGAATTTCAACTCGTAACAACTCAAATTAATTTATTTCAAGTTTTTCCAAGTTCCAACACCAAGTCCGAAACAAACTCATGTCCCCACTCCACTCCACAGACAGAGACGATAAGGACACAACAGCATGAATTGATTTTGATACAATAATACGGAGTACCCAATTTTGGAATCACGAGAGTGACTTCATCTTCACCCTCTCCCTATGGGCCTTTCCAGTTTCCACTCTCAGCCCTTTCTTTCCCCAGATCCCATCCATGAGTACGATACTTAAAAAAAAGTTGGCCATTAATACACCCCCCCTAGGCCTGTTTTCATCTTGCTAAGTCAAACTTTCAGCTCACAAGATCCAAATTTAGGAACTTTCTGAGGTCACTGTGGCTGCCACCTTCCAATACTGGTTCATTAAACGTGGAAGCTTTGCATGTGAACTATGCCCATACCTCTTCAATCTGGATCCCCGGGGAGCTGTAGGGCACAATGCATTAATGCATTTGGGCGGTGTTAGTTCCATCTTTTATGATATTATTATGCAGAGAAACGTGTGGTTTCTGAACCCGTTGAGATGGAAATCCAAGAATTTCACCATTCGGTGACTACTGATGTCCCGATTATTATTTAATTTCTTTCGTGAGCGACCTATTTAAGAAACTTTACAAAGTGAACTGTTTAGAACAAATGACGGGCTTAAGATGGATCCCATCAAGATACACTAACAATAGTACTACTTTCAACTTTGGCACATGAGAGGGTCATAGCATATCACAATCCCATGTGCTAAGAGCATTACCAGACAACCTTATTTTCTGGGGTGGTTGTGAAGAATTTAATTCCCAAAACCCTGAGTCTAGTTTGGAGTTATTGGCCAAGTGAGAAAGAGGGCCAAAACTCTCTATATAAATAAACACACTACTAGGTCACTAGCACTCCATTAGACCAGTACCCCTTATGAGTGCTTACTAGGTTTAGAGATGAAGTTGGAGTACACTTCTTGTATCCTCGTTTTCCTTCTGGTGGTGGCGGCGACGCCAAGTTCCGCCAAGGATGTTGTCGATGATCCTGAAGCCCAGTATGGTGGTGGCAGTGGTGGTTATTACTATCCACCACCTGTTGGGACACCCTTAGTCCCTTATGAATCACCACCAAAAGAACACCATCCACCACCTGTTGGGACACCCTTAGCCCCTTATGAATCACCACCAAAAGAACACCATCCACCACCTCATGAACACCATCACAAACACAAATATCCACCTCCCTCTCCGGCGTACACTCCTCCCTATGGAGGTTACCCACCACCCTCTTACGGATACACTCCACCTTCTCGAGGGTATCCGCCACCATCTCGCGGTTACTCTCCACCTTCTCGCGGTTATGTTCCGCCCTCTCATGGTTACCATCCACCTCCCTCTCGGGGTTATACACCGCCCTCTCATGGCTACCAACCGCCATCCCGCTCCTATACACCTCCCTCTCGCGGTTATGCACCACCCTCTCATGGTTACCAACCTCCATCTCATCGGTATCCACCACCCACTCAAAGTTACCCTCCGCCGTCTCGTGGTTACTCATCTCCCCCATACGGTTACACACCACCAACCTACCGAACGCCGCCTTCTTACGGTTATCCACCATCTTCTCGCGGTTACCCTCCGCCGTCTCGTGGTTACACACCACCCTCATACGGATACACACCACCAACCTACCAAACACCGCCTCCTTATGGTTATCCGCCACCCTCTCGTGGCAAAACACCGCCATACCATCACTACAAACCACCACCCAGTCCCAAGGCCCCGTCACCTTATCACCACCAAAAACCACCACACACACCGAAGGCCCCATCGCCCCATCACCATCACAAACCACCACACAGTCCCAAGGCCCCTTCACCATATCACCATCACAAACCATGCACGCCCGAGGCCCCGGCACCACACCACCACCACAAACCACCGCACACTCCCGAGGCCCCATCACCGCATCACCACCACAAACCACCACACACTCCCAAGGCCCCATCACCGCATCACCACCATAAACCGCCACCCACCCACGGCTACCCGCCACCGTCTTATGTACATCCACCCCCATCTTACCATCATACGCCTCCTTATCATAAGCATCCTCCTCCATCCAAGTACCCACAGCCCTCTCCTCAATACCCTCCGCCTCAAAAGCAGCCGCCACCAACGCCATATTTTACGCCTTCACCTCCTAAAGGGAAGCCGTCACCACCGTACAAGCAGCAGCCACCAACTCCATACCAGCAGCCGTCACCACCGTCGCCATATTACCATCCATCACCGCCGTCGAAGGTGCCGCCGAGTCCGTATGCCAAGCAGCCGTAGTATTAAAAGCCACCTCCGGTCCAGCCTTAATGCTTGAGCTTGATTGTGATGAGTCTGAATAATTTAAGTTCTGTCTTCTTTTCTATCGTGTTTTTGTTTCAAGTGTTAAAAAAAAAATGACTAGGAAATGGTTAATGTGTAATGATCAGCAGCTATGCTTTTGAATTTACTTTAGTTTGATTTTCATGCGGTTTGCTATGCCATGTTCAATTCAATTCAAACACGTTTGTTTCTTATCGCGGAAAAAGCTCCAGAAAAAAAACAGAAAACTGAACAAAAAGCTCCGTTTCTAATAATCACAAACTAGAGGTCGAGGCACACACGATGCGTGTACATTGTGCAAGTCAAATTTTGACCCGCGCCCGGCCTCTAGTTGGAATTAAAGACCCACTATCTCTTTTTGGACGTAATTTGGGTTGGGAAAAAAAAGACCTGTTTACCTATTTTCCCGAATTTCAAGAAACAAGGTCAACTACGCAAACACAATAAACAAGGTCAACTATGCAAACAAGGGCAGTGCGGCTTGTGAAATGGTAATCGAATCAAATGCGATCAATAGCAAGAACAAAATTCGAAGACTAACTAAAGAGATTCTTCCATTAAACTTTAACGGAGTATCGACACATAAAAGAAAATCGTTGATGCAAGGCATATCGATAACAAACGTAAATGACTTAGAAAATAAACTCAGACAAAAATTTAGAGACAAAGTAGTATAAGTTATTTGATTTGCTGGAGAGAGTTTACAATGAAGCCTAAGGTCCCGTTTGATAATCGGACTATGTCTTAGGATTGGATTATCAATCCCAAGGGCTTTCAAAACCCCTGTTTGATAATTAGATTATTACTCCGTTGGGATGAGCAGTGAGTTCCATAGGAGGTATTACGAATCCCTCATGGGACTTGGTATTCATAATCCTATCCCAGGTGGGTTGATCCAAAAAACAAAGTTGTCCTCATTTGGTCATACGATTCTTTTAGGGCTCTCATATGAAAGTTCTAGTTCTAGAGCTAAAAATTAATTATGATAATTTAAGATAAAATGATTAAAAAAAATAAAATCTTTGCACTGATTCAAACGGATTAAAAATTGGAATTTTTAAGACCATTTATATATTAAAAATATGATTAAAAAATTAAGTGTTCCAATTTTTAATCTGTTTGAACAGGTGCGAAGATCATATTTTTTTGATCATTTTATCTTAAAGGTTCATATTTTTTTTTTGTCTCTAGGGCTCTCATAATTAAGTATTTTCTATTTATTTGGTCTATGACTATCTTAGGGCTTGTACATGAGAGCTCTAAAGTTAAAAATTAATTATGACCCTTTAGGATAAAATAATTAAAAAAATAAAATCTTCACACCGATTTAGGCGGATTGAAAATTGAAGCACTTAATTTTTTTGGAAATTCACTTCTACACTCCCCTTTTTACCACATACACTCTTTTTTTTGTCTTTATTTGGTGTTTTTACTCTATTGTTCCTTAATATGTGAAAAAGTGAACTTATGAAAGGGTAAAAAGGTAGATTCACATGAATAAGGATAAAAAAGGAGTGTATGTGGTAAAAAGGGGAGTGCAGAAGTCAATTTTCATTTTTTAACTATATTTTTAATATATAAACAATTGATACCGGCTTTGGTTATTTATTTTTTACCCAGTTTGCTTTTGATGCATAATGCATGGTGTTGTTATCCTTTAATTTTGGGTAAGGGCAAAATTGGAAATGTATACTATCAATCCAATCCTATCCCATGTGAAACAAACATGATATTATCCCATCATCTAATCCCGTGTGAAACAAAAATGCAAATAATGAATCTCATCTCCTTACAAATCCCAACTCATCTAATACTTTTAACAAACGAGGCCTAAATGAACTATTTATTGGAAAATAAAAAAATGTAGGAAATTAATAACTTTCAAGTGTGTAGGACAAGCTTCAACTTCCAAGTGTGTAGGACAATGCCGTGCGTCTTTTCAACTCCCAGATGAATAGAGGTATGTCGAGTGTCTTGCACGTGTAATAAAAATAAAAATAAAAATACTAATTATAATATTAAGACAAATACATAATAATAACAACAAAATAGATAGCATTCTCATAATTGCCACCTTTCTGTCGATATCGACATGCGGTAAAACTTGGTGTAAACAAGACCCAGTCACTAGCTAATTGGGAGCATGTGATGCTATTGATGTTTGTTTAACTTTGCAAAGTTAGTTTACAATTTACATCATTGAAAGAAAGCAGATAGCATGTGAAGATGAAAAAGTAAAAGACCTCTTAATTGTCTAGGAGTGTAACCACAGCCTCTAAAAATTAGTGGTTCAACCAAAGCCTCCAAAAATTCGAATTAGTGGTTCCCTTCTCTTGCCTCAACCCTATGCCATTAAAGACACCAAAATAAGTATGGCACAAAAAGTGCACTAATGAAGGTGGTAAAATAAGGATGACACAAAAAGTGAAAAGAGTAGGTGGTAAAATAAAGATGGTCACAAAAAGTACAGCACCTTTGAAAAGGAAATTTTGTACCGTTATTGTTAGGCAACAAGTTATGATATTTTAGTTTGTTGTTCACACTAAGTAATAAATTATTGGTTAGTAAAAGTAACTTGACATTTGACAATAACTTATTGGTAGTGGAAATAACTTGATATTTTTTACTCACATACCCATCTGCAACTTAGGAGTATTTGTTAAGGAAATGATTTTGCCACTCCCTTTTTTGTTAACGTCACTCCCCTGCAAGTGTATTTTTGTACCAAAAATACACTTGCAGAGGAGTAACGTTAACAAAAAAAGGGTGTGGCAAAATCAGCAGCCATTTGTTAATGGAAACAACTTAATATTTTTCAGCAACTTATTAGTTAGTGGAAACAACTAACGATTTGTCAATAACAAGTTCTTTCTCAAAATTTATCGTTTACCGAAAACACCCCTTAGTCTCTGCACAACCTAAGAAGATTAGGAGGGTGAAAGTGATTGGTCAATATAATTAAGAGAGAGAGAGAGCGCCCCATTTTTAGATTCATACTGTACTTCATTAAAGTAGATGAACCGCATGGCAATTTTCCTGTAAAAAGAATTTTGTGGGCGACGTTTGGGGTGAAGCAGTTGGAGTGAAGTATTTGTCCATCTTACCCCAAACAGTTACTACATAGGTGTTCTGCTCTCCCTTTATATATTAGAATAGATAACTTTTTTTTCTCACATTTTCTGGATCAAATCTTACGTGGAAGACCACGATTTTTATTACAATCATAATCATATCTTAAAAATTTTCTTTGTTAAGTCTGAGAAGCATCATAAACAATAGCACCTATGTTCGATTGGTGTGAAGGGATGAGATTGAGCCCCAACTGGCAAAAATGTTCACAAAATGTAACAGTTCATCGATACAGAAACCGACCACAAAATTGACAGAAAACAACAACAATTAGAAACAGACCCATCCTTTGTTTACCGCCTATTCAGTGACTATAGATAATAACTTGCATCGCGGCAACAATGACCATAAAAACAACACTGTGGTTTCATACATAAATTGAGTAAGGTATGTTTGTGAAAATTACACGATTGGAGTATATGTGGGGCAACTGCGTAGTTTACAGCAACAATTTAGCACCCTTTAACCTAAGCAGTCAAATTTTGTTCCATTTTTTCTCTGTGAATTCTACAACAATCAGTGATTCAGCAAGAACAACCTAAGTTTCAAACCAGTTCCCCCCACGGGATAATACCACTTAAGCATTGATCTGTCCAGAAACTGCTCGGCATCTTCACTGCACAGTAACCGAACCATCTTGCTTCATTTTGAGGAGACTGCTCTCAATATTCCGCAATACAGGTTTATAGCTGCAACAGGGTAATTGTATTCAGGCGTCGCTTGCAAAAGTTAGGGGGGAATGATAAGCAAGAAAATAATTTGATCAAGAAAAAAAGAAAGAGATGACGATCAAGAGAACTTACAGCCGTGCAAGACCATGGTATGCTTGTGTAGCTTGTTGGAGTCGCGCTGAAAGCTGCAAAACCTCTGCTGATAGCGCCTCTGCTCTGCTTTGTTCTTTAGCAAGGTAGCCCTAGAAAGAGATATACCAACCAAAATGGTAAACATAAGACAATCAGTTAATTTAAAACGAACTAAAAACCTAAAATTAACATAACAAAGGGCAGAGACAAAAGACCAAAGAAGCCTCGACCAACTAGCTTATCCCATGAGCCGTTCAAAAAAAAAAAAAACTAGCTTATCCCAAGAGAAACATGATACTCATATATGTGCCAAAGACAACTAGATCTACAAGCATCAGTCCAAAGAGTTAATTGAAGGAAGACATTTTCTTGCCCTAGAAAATGATATTCATACTCCAGTTTTTTTGTAAGAGACCAAGTTAAATACGAATATTAATTCCCTTTTCCTTCTCACATACGCTACACAATGAACGCCTACAATACTACATGCATATAAACTCCAAAAGGGGAGGTATTATCTTCGGCCCTAAGACCAACCTTGAGGGAAAGAATTTCCGCTGCGTACGCCTGGGGAACAGTCTCATTCCCCCCCTCTTTTGTTGCTTCCAGCAGGCTTTTCTGCGTCTCCATGCCATTGAATGGCGGTGTACTAGTCTGTTCTGTTCTCAACTTATCTAGCATGCTACGGAGCTCCTCATTTTGCTTAAGACAGTCTTTCACCTGTAGTAACCATGTCATGCCTATCAATAATTTTGAAAAGGAAAGATAATATGATTTCGTGATATAAAGGCAAGAGGTATGCCTATGTACAAAGAATCGTATGGATTATCAAGTCTTCAAACCACAAGAATAGTAAATGAAAGGAAGATAGGTGTCCTATTTACAAGTCTTGTAGATAGTAGATCCCATTAGCTTCAACGTGCATCCACCTCTTTCTCATGAACAATAGAAAGGCAAATCCAAGTTGTTTGGAATTTTGTCTACGAGCATGATAGCACTTCTTCTTTGCAAATGTGTGCAGTATTTTTCAAATATTCGAGTCATATTTTAGATATTGTTCATAATTGCGACATATTCTCTATTTTCAAACTTCCACTGCGGAACAATTCTCCAACTTAAAGTGATGAAACTTCAACAATATCAATTGGTAAGAGAGAAGACCAATAAGTCAAATAATAATACTATAAAAGATAAGGCACGCACGAAGATAAAGAAGTTAATGATTCTCGTTCATTTGACCAGGGAGTTTGGATAATGGATACGTGCAGGGAAAGAAAAATGAAGTGAACAAGCTAGATTCATTTCTTTTTTCCCTTTCATTTTCCTTCCCGTTCACAAATCCTGAATGAAACGAAAGCCAAAAAAATCAGTGAACAACTGTTTCTGTCCATCTGCAGAATAGATAGATGATACCGCCAAAGCAAATACTGTACCACAATCAACATTGTCCAGCGTTAATTGAAAACCACCTTAGCCTAAAGATCCATAACAAACGTGTTGAAAGCATACCAAATCTGCAAACCAGGTTCTGTCAAACCTTCAGCACTAAAGTACCTGATTCTCCCAGTGCACTACCACACCCATTGCCTCTTGATAAGCAGATGAAAGGTTAGAATTCTCCTCAAAAAGCTTCTCTATCTCCGAAGATTGTGAATCAATCTGCCAATAGAAATCAGAAGCAAAAGTGTTTAACCAAAAAAATAGAAGAAGCAATAGTGAACAATTATAGTCAGGTCAATGGCTGCATTGAAATTTGAAAGATTTGAGAAGGATCTACCTCCATTAGCAGTTTCTGTCTGCTGCTCTCCAATCTCTCCACCACCACTGCCATATCATGCAATTGCTTCTCAAGTCTCTCCTTGTCTTCCTGCAAAATGTAGAAAAGATGGATAAATTAAGCATAACAACTACAAAATCTCAGGCTAACAATTAAATCAGAGGGCTTTGGTCAAGGATCATTTGGAACTAAATTTGAGGAAATTATTCACAGAAAGTGCCAAATATTGCTGTTTCAGCTGGACAGTCGATGTTGTAAATACTCTAAAAGATAGTCACTTCTATAATACTAGTCCACTACTCATTGCACAAGTATAGAGGTAATATTCAGCCTTTTGCAGGATATATATCCCCTCAAAATCATGCTTGAGTTTTCCTGGTATCAAAAACTTATCTATTGAAGTATATAACCAAAGACTCTCACTCACCACAGAAAATGCCTTCTGAGCAGCTTTCACTGAAACCTCTTCTGCAATGCATAGAATAGGTCATTAGAAGAGAAGGGGAGGTCCCCAAACAAAAAAGGCACAAATGATGATAAAAATTGTTAATAAGTGGCACTCCTGATAATGGACATCAAAGCCAGCAGACGAAGAATCAAATTTAACAATAAGTGACAGATCCTGTAATTCAAAGTAAAATCCTCTGATATTGACAATATAAAATTTGTTGCTCGAGTTGTTAGTTGCGCTGTACACTAAATTGTTACAATTTTCGAAACCAAATCCCACTCCTTTCCAATATAAAACACAAATAAAAATTGAAATTGCAGTCATTCCCCCTGGCGACTGGTAAGTGCCCTTACTTGCGATGATGATGGTTCAAGAAACATCACTTTTGTCTGATAAGTCTAAGCGTCATTGTCGAGATGCAGGGGACCAATTGGTGAGATAAGCATGACCTCGGAGAAAATCGGGGATAACAGGTGACATTAACCAACCTTAAAGCCTAGCCTTTCGGCTTCATAGCACCTTTATTCATGACCCAAAAGGTATACCCTTCAGTCATACCCCTATGAATGTGCAAGACTATGACAAACCTACTTTGTTAAATGAAAGAGAGCCTCAGAGGAGCAGGATTTCAAGTCGATGACTCATCCATAAAAATTAATAAATAAGTCATGAGGTATCTAAAAAAGAAATGGATTAGCTTGTTGAGATCTAAATTTCCTTTTTCACTTAATGGCCGTAGGCCCGTAGGTAAGTACTACTGCAAGTTATATGGATACCTGAGGTCCTTTTGGAGATAACTGCAAGTTTCTCTTCCAACTCCTGCTTTTCAGAGACGAGGGAAGACATCCGAGCTTGTTCCTCTGCCAAATGTTGTTGCTCTTGCTGCCTCAGCAGTGACTCTTGCTATCATTTTGACCAATCATGAGCCGCACATTACGAGAAATTTCCAAGTACAAATAAGAGAATTACAAGGGCTCCCAAGATCTAACCTCCAACTGGGATTTCAAACTGGCTAGCTCTTTTTCCATGGATTGCATGTAATCTGGTGCAATTCCCATTGTGGTTATGCCACCCAGTGGACCACTCATTGCTTGTTGCTGCATTGAATTTAATTCTGCTCTCAATGCTGCTGCATCTTCTTCTGCCTGTTGCCAGAACTAATAAGCACTACAATAAAACTGGTACCTACTGAAAAAATCTAATATAACAACTTGCATACACGGTATTGTTCTTCTTCAGCTTCCTTTAAACGTTTCTTGATGGTTCGAAGTTGGGCTGAGAGATCCTCCTACACTAAATGTCAGAGTCCGTTGGTGAAGAACAGAGAAAAAACAATGTCCAATAACAAATAACTGCAACAATAGTGAAAAAATGGTGTGTACCCGAGCAACAACTGCAGCATCTTTTTCCATTGCCACATCCTTGAGAGCTTTTCGCAAGGATGGCACAGTATTCTGTTCCTGGACATGAAAATTTGTTTAAAAATAAAGAATGTATTCAGCATATCTGCATTCAAAAACTAAATCGGTCATATGACTCATTTGGCTGATCAAAGTTCAAGTTGCAAAGTAGATGTCAGCCAGAGAAATAACACACATGTTGATAAGAAAGAGTAGAATGATCAAATTCAAATAAGAATAGACATTCCGGCAACAACTTAATTAACCAGAAATTTGGAAAGTATGATCAGCAATTCACTTCATATTGCAAGGGTTGAGAATTTGGTTTGCAGCTTTTATCAGATTTATCATAGAAAAATTAACCGAATACACCAGCCACAATGTGGCTCATAATATTTAACCATAAGCAATGTCCACTATTATTTTGTATTTTATTGAGGGACAATAGAAGTGATCACTGCTAAATGTATCCCAAACCCTGCTATTAATAATCTCCTGTCCGTACAGCCCCACCAACCAACCTATCACATATACTGATAGAAACATGAAGGGAAAATCGTCAGATGCTGCAAATTGACATCAGATATCTGTTTATAATGGGTCCAATTCTTCTTAAGGGTGGTTTATTTTCCCATCCAGTCATCCACAATTGAGATACCAAGCTCATAATAACAAATATAATACTTTCAATGTGATATGAATGGGTATAAAATCCATGGTTGTGCTTTACCAGATCATTTATACGCTTTTGCAGCACATGATTCTCCGCCTCCGTTGTCTGGAGCTAAAAGGAGAAAGAAATCAGCAGGATAAAACATTAGCAAAGTTCTCATTTGGGACATTAGTACGTCTTTCTGCATTCATAATACCATAGTGACATACCTTTGAGATCAATTTCGCGTTATCTTCTTCCAATTCCATATTCTTTCTATGCAGGTCTTTCAGCTGAGATACTAGACCAGTAACATCACTCTGGAATAGAGCTTAAAGGATTGTCAGTTTTCTTGGCAAAATACCAAAACAAACAAATGAATAACAGCATCCATTGTTCTTCCATCCAAATTCAATAAAGCTCCCCAGGGCCACGGTTTTCTGGTCACTGTTTACCCAATTCACAGCCAAATTTTCTGAATAGGAAAGCTAGGTGTACCATAGAAAAGGTTATGCATTTTTTGGAGTATGCTACGCATATTTTTGGTGTATGTTATGCATTTTTCTGGTTACTCACGCACGGGGACACCTTGGAACTATATGGTCCACAGTTTTGGAGGATGGTACACATTTTTGGTGCATGGTACGCATACTTTTTAACTCAATGATAACGGATTTTTTTGGTATTACCATATTAGTTGCTCGTTTCTTCTCTGAAGTTACAAATAGAAGTGTACGGTAAAACAAAAATAGTTACGCTCTTTTTTTTATGCATTTTCTTGGTAACCAAAATTTTTATCACCG
>JAOTQK010000005.1:7237016-7270114 GCA_025642025.1 Rhododendron ferrugineum
TCAATCTATAATGATGCAACTCTTACCTATTTACATTTATTGTATTACGAAATTGCAATTTTCCATAATATTTTGTAATTTTTCAATTTAATTGTTTTATTTTAGTATTTTTATGCAGAATTGGTCGCATATTTTATTTAAATTCTTTTGAGAGCATAATTTATGAAAAGCATAATTAAGTATGGAGTAGTCATGTTGCTATTTTTTATATTTTTTTATATTTTTGAGTTTTAATGTATTCACGTTGTTATGCATTTTTTTTTTGTCTCGCATACATGGTCGTCCCTGTGTAGTGAAATTCCTGGCTCCGTCCCTGCCAGCAGTTTGCCATGCATCCACACCAAGTTATCAGAAATACAGTCAAAGAATTAAGTATATTTTCAAGAAGATGGAGACAAGCAGTTGTACTTTGCTAGTACTTTTTTTTGGCCAGACTACTTGGATATATTAATTGTAATTTGTGTTCCTCATTTGTTTATTCTTTTTTTAAGGCAATGATCATAACGGTTCATTTCCTAGATTAATATGACATTTTAACTCTCCCTAAAAAAAAATTAACTTAATCGGATATAAGTGTGTGCTTGATAAAATCACCCAATTTTCAGTTTAATTACAAGTTTGATAGAAATTTGAATTGAAAACAATGTGTCTTGCCATTGATTTTTCGCAGGGTTAGTTAAGATATCATGTTTGAAGAGATAAACCATTAGTAGAATAGAACCAGGAACATGGCGGGTATGTTAACCCATTTTTAAAAAATGGGTAAAAAATTAATTTAAATTGGGTAAAAAAAATTAAACTCCAAACGCACACATATAATAAATGCAAAAAAAAAATGCACTGAATTAATCAACAATTATGGAAATGTTGTAGTGAACTCCTCACCCTCAAATCTATCCTCGTACGCCTGCTGTCATTTCCAAAAGCTTCATCCTTAATCATTTCTCACCTGCACAATAGGAATACTGATTGAAGGCTTCATATATATATATATATATATATATATATATATATACACACACACACGTACATCACCACAAAAATCCGTAAATACCACCACAAAAATTCATAACTATGAACCGCCTTTTGTTATTACAAAATTCATATGAAACAACATAACTATATAACTGAGCTTGTGGACGCTAGATGTGTTGTTCGAAACATACCTTCCAGGTCCATGTCTTCGAACCGCTTGAACCAGTGCTTCAACTTCTTTAATAGTGAAAAACGTAGACTTGCGACGTGGCGCTTTATTTTCGCTACTAGATGGATTGGTGTTTTGGCAGTCCTGGCCGTGGGTATCCAGAGTATGCATATCTGCACCAGGATAGACAATCATGACCTCTTTGGAAGAACTGGTGCCTGGCTGTAATTCCGTAATTCCTCACCTGGAAACATTGTGGTATTAACTTCGAGTACTAGAGGTGCAAGAAAATTATATTTTTAACCAAAAAACCATGCAAAAGGGCAATACAATTCCTGTTGTGAAAATGCCCACTCAGCTTAATTAAACGCTTCTATATTCTTAGACAAAGCTTTCCAATAAGAACTTAATTCATAATACTACCATTTTTTGAGGGTATTTATTATTGCCGATGCGATTATGTTTGCTAGTAGAGATACAATTGGAGAATAAATAAACGTTTGGATCGATGCTTTGTTTTCACATTTTCGATTTCTCGTTTTTCGGTTTTAGGTGTTTGGCTCCCTGTTCGCAAAATGCATTTTCAGATTTCAATGATAGAGGCCAAAAGCCGAAAGTAATTAGCCTAGTAGTGGTCAAGGCTGGGCCTTGACCAAAAGAGCTTTTCACTTCTCTCTTCTTCTTCTTTTTTTCAAGATAAAGACTTTTTAGCTATTCTCATATTTTGATAATCCCTATAAATGTGAGGGGTATAATAACCCCAAAGGAATTTGACGATACAGATAACACCGTTAATTTTTGAAAATGTGAGGGGTATAATAACCCCAAAAGAATTTGACAATCGATACAGATAACACCGTTAATTTCGGTTTTAGGTGTTTGGCTCCCTGTCTGCAAAATGCATTTTCTCAGGTTTGAAACTTCTTAAGTGCTATAACCTCCATTGGGTGGGTTTATTGTCTCCTAGAATTAGTCGAGGTGCGTATAAGCTGGTCAGGTCACATGGTTATCAACAAACTAAAAAAATGTCACGGGTAATTAATTCTAGTGTTGTTCTAACATTTAGGGGTAATAATATGGTCGAATAATTTTTGTACGCTGTATTATGCATGGTTGGTACTTATCTGAGATTATGCAAGAATTTGATCTCCGGGCTCTACGATTTTTTTTTATATTTTATTTTATCTCCATCTTGAAACAATATTAATTACTACTACATTTTCTTAAGGTAATGTTTGAGATTTTTCTACTTGGCCAAAAAAAATATTGAAGGCTTTCAAATACGGGATAAAAGTATTAATGAAGCTAGCGGAAGGAAGAACGATATTTTAATTAACAATATCTAAAAACATGTGGTGATTAAACTAAATTAAGGGCAACTCTCTTTTAATGTCGCTCTCTCTCTCACACACACTCTCTCTAGATTGCATGTATGGGAAAGTCTACAATACACACCCCTTATTTGGGTGTGTATCATATGCACCATCAAAATGTTACTCCCTCCGTCCATTTCTAAGTGTCCTGCTTTGTAACTCCAACTTATTAAAAAGACATCATCATTATACATTTCACATCAACTTTTGTAGTCGTCCCTCTAGTTTTACGGTTGTCTCAATTTTGTCCCTCTAGTTTCAATTGCAACCAAATAAACCCTGTATTTTGTTTTACGTTCCAAATTGGTAAAATCGTTAACACCGTTAATGAAATTAACGGAAAAATATGATTAAAAAATTAAGTGCTCCAATTTTCAATCCAGCTGAATCGGTGCGAAGATCTTATTTTTTTGATCATTTTATTCTAGATGGTCGTAATGAATTTATTCTAGATGGTCGTAATGAATTTTTAGCTTTAAGACCTTTGAACGAGCACCCAAAAAACTTATACATGTGAATGATGCATTCAGTGTCCACAACTTTTGACTTACGAGGAAGGGAATAGAAGACCATCCTTTCAAAATTTCTTCATTTGTCCAGATTTGGTAATGCAACGTGAATTATATTTGTTACGTATCGGTATGGTGTTAGATCGTTTACGGAATCAAATTGACTGACCATGAGAATGACTTTTCACCAAATAAAGTACATGTCTTCTTCTGCTATCTTCAAATAGTTCACTTAAATGAACAAATTAAGGTCTAACACGCTTTTTACGCTTTTTAAGTTTTCAAGTTAGAGTTGAACAACCGTGTATTTAACTCGTTAAATTCGTGTGGCCTCCAAACTTGACTCATAAATGTCTAACGAGTTAAGTACACGGTTGTTTATGAGTCAAGTTTGAAGATAGCAGAAGAAGACATGTCCTTTATTTGGTGAAAAGTCATTCTCATGGAAACGATTTCAGTCAATTTGATTCCTTAAACGATCTAACACCATACCGATTCGTAACAAATATAATTCACGTTGCATTACCCAATCTGGACAAATGAAGAAATTTTGAGAAGGATGGTCTTCTATTCCCTTCCTCATAAGTCAAAAGTTGTGGACACTGAATGCATCATTCACATGTATAAGCTTTTCGGACATCTCTGTTTTATCAACCTGGGGGTCTTCCAAATTTTGAATTTTTTTACACCGTTTATATATTAAAAAATATAATTAAAAAATTAAGTATTCCAATTTTTAATCTATTTGAACCGGTGCGAAGATTTTATTTTTCTAATCATTTGATCTTAAATGGTCATAATGGATTTTTGGCTCTGAGACCTTTCAATGAGCACCCTAAGAGAGCCCTGCAACTAAATAAGGAGTCTTCAGATGCTCGTTGAAAGGCCTTAGAGCTAAAAATTCATTATAATTATCTAGGATAAAATGATCAAAAAAATAAGATTTTCGCACCGGTTCAACTGGATTGAAAATTAGAGCACTTAATTTTTTAATCATACTCCGTATTTTTCTGTTAGTTTCATTAACGGTGTTAACGATTTTATCAATTTGGAACGTAAAACAAACTGCAGGGTTTATTTGGTAGCAATTGAAACTAGAGGGACGAAATTGAGACAACCGTAAAACTAAAGGGACGACTACGAAAATTTGCCCTTTTTTTTTTTATATCTGTGTAGCAGCACACTGTGAATCAAAAATAATGTTATAGGATTTCCAAAGGTGTTACTGGAGAATTCAAGGTGGTATATGATCACTTTCAAACTTTAAGCAAAATCATTACGGAAAGATGGCGAATTGGGATGGTTACGCCCTGCAGGATTCGCGGAAAAAGAGGATCTTGCTAAAACAAGAAAAACAGAATTGTGATAAAACCCGAAAAAAAAACTTCAAACAACACCACCTGATTTCAGCAGTATAAAGTACTTGAAGGTTGGTGTCACTCGTTCTGATCGAGTGACACGAACCTTCAAACAATATCACCTGATTTCAGCATAAGAAGTAGTAAAAAGTTCATTTTATGTCATCCTAATTTCCCAATAGAAGCAGTAGTAGACCAGAGATATCAGTAGCCACTGGATACGACAATTCAGCACAAGTCGAAAGTTTTCCCTTAGAGATTTTAAGAGCTTCCCTGGTTCGGTTTTCACAGTTCACTCTGCTTTCCATAATCCTCTCCCGTGGATATTCACTCCAAAATGAAGTGAATTGGTAGCATGCCTACGTTTGTTTTCGTGACTGTTGCTGTGTAAATCTTGTTGAAAATATATAGCAGTACTACATTTGCGCATAACTGGTGATTTGTAATGAATTACTTTCACTCTCTTGTTTACTTTCTTGATAACTGCGTATCCAGACCACTCGACTAAATAATCCGGAGACCAGCTTTCCTTCGAAGCCGAAACAGGTTTCTGCATACTTGACTGCTGAAGGTAAATCAGAAACTGTAGGGTAAAAACCTGTTGCCTGAATGAAGTTTTAAAGGTATTGCTAGACAAAACTAGTCATATGGCTTAGGAGATCATGAAATTGCAACAGGATTCTGACATTCTGAGCAACGTACCGAGAGATAATTTGGTAGACCTAGACATTGTGCGGTTATATTTTAGGGCTCTTTGTATTTCCATGTCCAAGTCTTCTGCGAAGTTACAGGCTGCTTCAAACGAGGAGGTGGTTCTAAGACTTGGAAAACAGGCATGCTTATTAATGCTTATCCGTATGTGGTCTAACTATTGCAGATAAACCACACTCAATTTACATCCTAAAAGATCCGGAAAACGTACAAGAGTAATTGGATTACAAGTAATTGCAGATCGATTGCTGGGATGAATTTATTAGTTGTTTCATGAAACTAACTACACCAAATCCACAGACCTGTTTCTTTATTTGCACTCTAAACAATTTTGCGCTTTGAGCATTCTTCCACGGCTTCCCGCTTCCACTTTAGTTCGCTTGGAGTATTCTTCCATGGTTTTCTTCCTCAGTAGCTGCAAAATTAAACAGAATATATCATGATGGTCTCCAACTCTCCGTATTCATCTCATCGATCAATAGCCAAATCTCTACAAATGAACATTAAGATCGAAATATATTTACCTTGGTGGGGATTGGTAGAAACAGGGATGGGAGGTGACAAATTTGCAGCTCTGGTTGCTGAAAGGAAGGAGGACTCATCGTTTTGAAGCAACGAAGTTGCAGCCTCTTTCTTCTGTTGCAGATTAGTAGAGACGGGAACAGGCGGTGATAAAGGTGTAGCTCTGGTTGCTGATTGGGAAGAGGAAGAATCATCACTGTGAAGCAACGAATTCACGGCTCCTTTCACCTTCTCCACCACACCCACATCTCCAGTAACTCTCCTTGGACTAATTGCCTCCGTTATCGCCTGAGAAAGTGCTCTCTCATCTTCCCCAGGCTCAAACTTGCTCATCAAGTACTCCTTCACCGAAACACCTTTATCCCACGTTTCGGAACCTTTTCCCAGTTTCATCATTCCATTATCAGCAGCAGAATCATCCCCAGTGTCGGTTGCAACAGTCAGGCTTGCGATTTTTGAAGCAATTGCATGAGTTGCATCCGATACAGCAGCATATGCTGGTCCAAGCTTGTCGGAGACAGTTTCGGTTATTGTTTTGTTAGGCTTTTCCTTTTCTTGTTCGGCTTCGTTTTTTACACTGCTTAGCAAAACACGATTCTCAGAAACCACGGGGATCGCTCTGGGGTGCTGCCGCGCTGTCTCTTTGTAGGGCTCCGGTGCCATCTCTGATTCATACACTGGAATTGAACAGATGAAACAAGAAGGTGTTTGTCAAAACTTTATATTTGTGAAAATCAGAATGGTTATTTCTAAGAACTTTAGATTTTGGAGAAGCTGTTTTATCCAGTTTTCGTTTCAGAAATAGTTTTTCAAAACATTCTTTATAAAGCCAATTTAGTTGGAATTTTTTGGAAACTTATTTTGACGGAATTTTTCTGAAAATTACCATTTTTAAGAAAGCCCCAAAAAGATGTTTCCAAATTCGCCAAAAACAATTTTCATGTGAAAACAAATACAACAAAAAAATGATGGGTATTGTGTTTTCAAAAGCAATTTCCTGAAAAAAAGTGCTAAAGAAATGATTCTCCAATGGCAACCCAATGTGGATGATGTTTGTCAGAATCAACTTTGAAGCTAATTTAAAAGCTGGTACGAAAGTCGTGGCAAATACACCAGCACAGCTTTTGGAGGCACCAAAATGTAAAAATACCCCTCCAATAGCTATCGCAAACACCCCGGGAAGTTTGAACTTTCAATGCATGTTTTGGTATAGTCCCCACAGATGCTTATCCAATTTGGAGGGGATGTTTAAGGATTTCATTACTGCTTATGAGTTCAAATTCAACTTTCTGTTTCCTAACAAGGAAGAATCTTGATTGCCAAATTCAAGCTTGAGGATACTCAACCTTTGCAGCTCAGGGCTTAAATATTGATTTCTGTAACTAACACAGTCTGATACCGGTTCAAGGGGCCTCTGAAAATAAGAACCCTGATCCACTAGAAAATAAAATATGCCAAACAAACAGGACATTTTATTTTTACAAAGAAAAAGGATAGAAAATTAGATAATTGTGAAGATTGTGATGATTTTACTTGGGGCTCCGAGATATTCTGAATCTTCCTCATGTTCATCCTCCTCCAAGGTAACTCCCACTGAGGGTGACCCGGTATCCTCATGCCCATGCTTCTTCTTGCTGAGACTATTCTTCATCTTCTTAGCCGTCTCCTTCACTTTTGTGAGAACCGATTTCTTGTTATGGTGGTCATCATGTTCTCCATGCTCATGGTCCTTCCCAAGTGTAGTTGTTGGACTTGATGCCCAGCTCGAGGCATCGCCTGATATCAAAGGGTGCTACGTTAGAATATCGACAATGCCTTCTCTATCAATGCAAAACAGACCCTTTTTTTTTTCCCACAAAAGTCTCCAGAATGCTGCTGTTTTAGCAGCACTGCTTTCATTCTCATTGGGCCTACCTATCTGCATTCTTGACACTAATCCGTGAAATTTTCTGGTTCTATACTAACGGGTAAAACATTCATAGAGTTCTATTATGCCTAATATACTTGTTAATTCAAATGAGTGGAAAAGGCAAGCTCTATTCATCATTAATTGTCCAATACTCATCTCCTATATGTGTATGATTTGAATATAATACGTATACTTTTTTTGGAGTATTTGTGCTTCATAATAAGGAATTCACCATGGAGAAGCTGTTCAAAAGTTGGGGAGGCACGACCCCTCGGAGTTGTAGGAGTCCCAGCAGTGTTGATCTTTCGCAAGCCATTCGGTTGAGCCATTGCCGCAAATCTACTGCAACAGGTTTTGAGTTCCTGCCCTGTTAACACAATTTTTTCCAATGACTATTAAATTTGTGCCCAGATCCCTATACCTTACCTGTTCCTTACACTGGTATCTGTATCGTCAAATTGGGAGAAATTTAAGAGCAAGCAACAATGTTCATGCATTAGTTGCGGAGAATTTGTGGAATCAAATTGTACTTGGTCACCCACGAATATTTCCAATCTAAATATAGCAGTTTTGACTGGGCCTTGGAGAAACTGTCTTCCACTTCCATAGCCTTCTGCTTTGGCATAGATTTGCTTTCACTCTGTGCTGCTAAATTGTCACAAAAAGGAGATTTCTTAGGCTAAACTTTATCATTCTACAAAAGAGAAAACAGGAAGGAAAAAATAACAGAAGAAACCTATGCTTGGATCAACCTGTGGCTATTTTTGGATACTGGAGTTATAGCGGGATTTGGGGAGAGAGAAGAAAAGGAAAAAGGACTAGTGAAAGTAATTTTTTTTTTCTCTTCTCCATTGCCTTCTCTTTCCCACTGCAAATCCTTCCAAACACAATTTTCCACACATTTTGGTCTCCGTTTATAGAAAAACGGAGCATCCTACACTGTGAAATCAATGACTTCCCAAAGCTAAAAGATATGGCCTATTATGCTCCATCAGAAGACTTCACATTTATGGTCAAGATTGATTTTTGAGGTGCAATATTCGATCTTACAACTAGTTGTGCTGGCAAGACAAGTATCCAAACAGGCTAAATTGTAACATATTCATGAACTAGTCGACATATTACCAAAGAAAAGACACTTTTCAACGTCTTGCTTCATTTCTAGATTTAAAGCCTGGAAAATCAGGTTTAGTGCCTAATCCTACTGCAATTTCCATAACAGGAAAATAATTGGGAGAGTCGAAACGACGAATCGAGAATCGGATTGACCCTTTTCCAAATCTTTAATCGTACTAATTCTGTCCACTTTCAAAAATACATAGGAAAATGTATCTATGCACCTATATAATGAAGATACATTGTGAAGTTGAAACATTTGAGCTCAAATCAACATTGAAGTTTGTTTTGTATTATTATTTGATGAGGGGAAAGATCTAGGTTTCTGTACTTGGACCAGTTTCCTTTTTTCCCCCAATAGACCAGCTCACCGTTCTTCCACTACACATTAAGCCCACAATCAGAAGACTATGATGACTTTGAAAAACCGACGGGTACAAGCAACAAGCATCAGTCCCCTCGTCATCAATTCAAATCCAGCTAGAACCAGGCTTCTTTCTAACTCCTCTATCAAACATAAGCTTTCGTACTCCAGCTGCATCATCCCAGTAACCTCCATTTGCCAACACATTTGCTAGAAGTATGTAAGTAGCAGGATCATTTGGGTAAAGCTCCACAAGCTTTCTCGCAGAACGCACCGCAATTTCTGTGTTTCCATGAACTTGACAAGCACTTATAAGAGCTTTGAGGACTTGAGGTCCCGGATCTAGTGGCATGTTATGAATAAAGGCTTCCGCTTCATGGAGATACCCAGCTCGACCATAGAGATCCACAATACAGGCATAATGCTCTAATTTTGGCGGTTGAAGGGCATCATCACTTTTCATCAATTCAAAATACTGAAGTCCCTTGTCTAGCAACCCAACATGGCTACAACCAGAAAGCACAGCCAAGAAGGTGGTCAGATCAGGTTTAATCCCAGTTCTTCTCATTTGTTCAAACATTTCAACAGCTTCCCTACCATACCCATGGTGAGAAAAGCCCGAAATCAGTGCATTCCACGAAATCAAATCGTGTTTCCGCATTGATAAAAACACCTCTTTCGCAATACTAATTTTGCCGCATCTTGCGTACATGGAGACAAGCGCATTCTGTACATACACATTTGAAGTGTAACCTGTCTTGAGAACCAAACAATGAACTTGTTTCCCCACTTCAAGAGCTGAAATAGTGCCCGTTGCTCTCAAAATGCTCGTGAATGTGAAGAAGTCTACAGTAATGCCTTCCTGCCTCATTTTAGAAAAGCATATGAGGGCATCATGACCATCTTCTAAATTAGAGAAACCAGTAATGACTGCACTCCATGCAACTTGATCCCATATTGTTACACCTGAGCAAACCCTGTAGAAGTCCTCTAAGCTACCGCTACATTTTGCATATGCAGTTACAAGTGTAACTGCTACGTAAGAATTGGACTCTAGACCTTCTTTACTGATGCAACAGTGGACTTGCTTGCAGTGATCCAAATCATATTGAGAATGAAACGAACTCAACAAACTAGTGTAAGTTACATCACTTGACTTGAGACCTGAACGTGACATTTCTCTAACTAAAATCATCGCCTCAAAAGGTTGTTGATTCTGAGCATATCCAGTCACTAAAGAAGTCCAGGTAACAACATTTTTCTCCGGCGTTTCATCAAAAAATCTCCTCGAAGCATCAATACTCCAACACTTCGAGTACATATCAATTAAACCCGTCCCCACAACAACATGAAAGCAGAACCCAGCTTTCAAACAAAACCCATGAACCTGAGCACCCAATTCTCCGGCTTCTAACTGCACGCAACCGACCAGAACAGTCGAAACACTAATGGAAGACAAAACCATTTCCCCCTTGAGCATCTCTAGAAACAATCCGACAGCTATTTCGGGGTATTGGGTATGTATATAAGCAGACATCAAGGAATTCCAAGCCACCACATTTCTGTCAGGCATTTCATCGAACACTTGTTGACAACTTGAAATAACACCGCATTTACCGTACATATCAACAAGAGCACTGTTAATGTACACATTTGAACGGAAACCCATTCTGATAACTGCAGAATGGAGTTGAATACCCAAGTGAAGAAAACAGGACTTGGCGCAAACGGATATGAGTTTGTTGAGAATGTACGGAGTTTGTTCAGAGTCTTCAGACCCATGTTGGTGTAACTGAGCCAAGAGATTCGGGTCCAATGGGTTCTGGAGGTGGGTCGTCAAGAAAGCGCGGGGAAATGTCTGGCTGGTGGTTTTGGATGCGTTTTGTAAGGTGCAGCGTAGGTGAAAAGTAGGGATTCTTAAACTCATCTTCTCACCATCTCCTCATCGTTTTGATCTGGGTACACAGGAAAAATGTGGCTCATCATTTCTCCCAAAGTAAAATAGCCTTACCATGGTTCATACTCCATTGTTTACTACGGAGTAGCTTATACTAGTAGTATTAATTTTGCGGCTCCGTTTCGAAAACCTTCTTAAAAAATAAATACTTATTTCACTTACTTCTTATTCGAAAATAATAAGGGTCTTCCACAAAATTCAAATACAAAGTTTACTTCACATTTTCAAAGTCAAAAATAATGTAAATAAATAAATAAATAAATTTTGGCGCACCGTATTAAAGATCTCAACGAGATCTATCAAATAAGATTCATAGTGATAAGAAAATTATTTGCATAAACACATGATTTTTGAGATTGAAGTTGCCGTATACAAAAAATAAGACTGTTGCTATTGAGTTGGGCGCCGGCGGAGGGAAATCGTACCGGCGGCCGCGCCGGGCCGTCTCTGGCCACCGGACGGCCGATCCGAGCCGTCCAAAAATTCTAAAAAAAAAAACCAAGGGGGCCTACGCTGAAATCAACGGCATCCGAGATGTGTAGGGTGCTTGATCCGAGCACCCATTTTCCGTGTATATATGATTGTCATATGTACACGGAAAATGGGTGCTCGGATCAAGTACCCTACACACCTCGGATGCCGTTGATTCTCGCGTAAGGCCCCCTTGGTTTTTTTTTTTAGAATTTTTGGACGGCTCGGATCGGCCGTCCGGTGGCCGGCTCGGATCGGCCGTCCGGTGGCCGGAGACAGCTTGGCGCGGCTACCGGTACGATTTCCCTCCGCCGGCCCTCATGGAACCTATTAAATTCTTCCAACATAAGTAGTAGCCTTCTTATTTTCCGGAACAAGCCTTCTTATTCAACAAAAAATAATCTACTTATTGTGTTCTGGAACGGAGCCTGAGTCAAATACAATGGGACGAATTAATGAGAGAGACCAAAGAGAAGTGATCTCCAAAATCCAAAAAAAAAATAAGGTTTTGCTATTGTCAGCCCAGTGGGCTGACGATAAGTACACTAGAAGATAAAAAAAACATATTTTTATGTGTACTTTTTACACCCTTTAATACACATTCACACATTTATTATTGTCACCCTTTAATATACATTCACACATTTATTATTGTCAGCTCATTGAACTGATTTTAAAATTTTCCAAAAAAGTAATAGCAAATCTTAGTCCAAAAGTTCTCCCCACCCAAACACTTAACTAAATACTATATAATTTTTTGGGTAAATTATAGTTAACCTCCTCAAACTATATCTCGGGGACACTTTACCCCCTCAAACTTTTATTTTTGGCACTTAACCACCTCTAACTAATGAAAATGCAACTTCTGTTAGCATTCCGTTACAAATTGGATGGAAAATGTCACATGTCCTCTCATCTGAAAAATTGAGACATTTTTGCCCTTTCTCTTCTCTACATATATACATACTACATCTATATACGTATCACCAAACCAAAAACGACAATAAAAACAATGAACAAATCACACCACCGCTGGGTACCAGAAAACGACGTCGTTTACAAAGTGCCGCGAGCAACAGCAGCCGTAGAAGATGAAGAGTTCCAGTTAATTACTCCACCTGGATTCGAGCTGCTGTGTTCCACATTGATTTTGCAAACGGCGATTTCGAGTTGGATTTGGGATTTCCAGAAACCCAACCCAAGGGTTGCTCGGTGAGTTCGATTACGAGTTCAATCAACAACTCATGACATTCCCATTCCCTCTGCTGCAGATCCAAAGCGAAACGTATAACACCTTGTCTTTTTTCTTATTTATATAAACCACCTTGACTGTGTTTCATTTTTCAAGTGTGCCAAACAGGTCATAGTAGCCAAACATCCACTATTAATCACATCCTGACTTTTAGTACTCCACTTTCGAAAACCATTGACGCAATTAATGTGTTCTAATTTCAAGGGAGCCAAACAGGCGCAAACGAATGCCCACATATTACTGGTAGTTGCAGAGCAGAGAGTTAAAAATACAAAAACAAAAAGACAGAGAGGTCTCAGTGTAGTTCAAATCGTACCTGGATTTTGGCTGTCTAGGTCGCCCGAGGTTCGTCATCTCTCTCTCTCTCTCTCAGAATCAGAGGCTCACTAATTATTCTACTTCAATGCGGGAAGTCCTCCAATGGAGCCCAGGTATCGTTTTCTACCGAGAATAGAATGGTGCCGGGGCGACGGTGTTGGCGGCGGAGGAGCGATTGGCGATTGCGTGATGCCAGAGGAAACGAGACTTGAACGGAGAACCACTGCTGCTGTACGGCGCCGTTTGGAGAATCCGGTGGTGAGTATACTGCTGGCGGTGAGGGCGGCGGGTTGCCCGGAGAAACCTCTATTATAAAATGGGTTTTGGCAAACAAATGGGTTTGATATACCAGTGATTGATCTGGGTTTTGTGGGTTTGGGGAATCTTCTAGGGTTAGGTTTGAGGAGATTGAGGTTGAGATTGAGATTCAGTTTGTGTTGTTGATTTTGGGTAGAGCAAGGGTTTTGTGTTTATGGAAATTCGGGATCTTGGTGGGGAAGAGATTGAGAGAGAGACTTTTTTTTTTTTGATTGAGATAGAGACTGGAACGGTTTGTTCTTGGGACTCTCCTTTTTTTCTTTTTCAATAGAGGGCAAAACGGTAACTTACATCCACTCCCTAACAGAAGTTAGTCAATTCTGTATTTTCATTAGTTGGAGATGGTTAAGTGCTAAAAATAAATATTTGAGGGGGTAAAGTGTCTCTGAGGCATAATTTGAGAGGGTTAACTATAATTTACCCTAATTTTTTTTAGGCTACTCATTTATGTGTCTCCGCGTAAAAGCACATCTATCATAATAAGGTCTGCTTCCGTTAAGAGAAATAAACACTTATTTTTCAAATAAATATTTTCTTTTTAAATTAAAAGTGATGTATTGTGAAATAATAACTTGTCTCGTAAAATAAAAAATAAATACTTAAAAAATAAAAAACTTAGTGGAACGAGGAGTTTCCCTTCCCTATCAACCAATTGAAGGATACTCAAATGGCATAAACTAAGAGGGGACAAAGAAAGAAGTAGTATATACTAAATCAATTGCGGTTTGAATTTCCGAAAAATACACTCCAAACCAATATTAGAGATATCAGACAAAATACTAGACAATATACTAATCCATTCAAAATGACTTCAATGTAACGGTAGATATTTTGCCAAAAAAAAAAAAAAAAAAACTTCACGCCCTTCATTTGTATTTGTGTAAACCTACTATAACTTTATCTTTTTGTTAATTCCCTTTTTCACATATAGAACATAATAATACGATAATTTCAAGATAACAAAAAAAAAAAACATATATGGTGAAAAACCAGTGCTACGATTAATTTTCAAAAAAATAAGCATGAAACCAATAAGGAAAATCAGTACTTATATTTTGAATAAGTATTTTTGTATTATAAAAAAAATAATCTATCTCGTAAAACAATAAATTAGTACTCAAAAATAAAAACTTTATCGGAACGGATCTACTAAATAATTGCACAAGTAACAAACGCACTAAACTTTGAAAATCGTAGTAGTAAAAATTCCCACCGTAACTACCAACACTCTCCTATACTTTAACCCACGTTCAGAAAACCTACCCCAGGCTCTCTCTCTCTCTCTCTCTCTCTCTCTCTCTCTGCTTCTGTCGCCTCCCCCTTATCCCCACCATGGCCGCAACCGGCCACTTCCTCAACCTCAACCGCGCCTCCTCCCTCACCTCCCGCCGCAACAACTCCCCCCGCTCCCGTTCCACCACCCGCCTCCTCCCCCCTACCGTCAAATGCAACCTCTCTTCCCCTCACCATAACCTCCATAACCATAAACCCCTAAATAAAAAGTCCACCCCTCCTAATGATCATGATAAGCCCCTAAATAAATCTAACCCATTGCCTCCCCTCGCCAAAACCCTAGCCCTCTCCGCCGCCACCGCCCTCCTCTTCAACCTCGCCTCCTCCATCTCCGGTGGCGGCTTCTCCGGCGGCGGAGGCGGAGGTGGAGCAGGCGGAGGAGGTGGAGGCGGAGGTGGCGGAAATTTCTGGTCGAGGCTGTTTTCTTCTCCCGCGATCGCCAAGGACGACGAAAACGACGAGGAATCCGAGGACTGGGACCCGCACGGCCTCCAGGCCAACGCCACGATCCGGCTCGGCAAGCTCGACGCCTTCAAGAGGTACAGGGTCTCCGACCTCTCCTTCTACGACCGCAGCCAGCGCGCCGTGGTGGGCGCGGAGGACTCCTTCTTCGAGATGGTCTCGCTCCGCCCCGGCGGCGTCTACACCAAGTCCCAGCTCCAGAAGGAGCTCGAAACCCTCTCCACCTGCGGCATGTTCGAGAAGGTCGACCTCGAGGCGAAAACGAACCCTAACGGCACCATCGGTATCACAATATCGTTCTCAGAGAGCAAGTGGCAGTCTGCCAATTCATTTAAGTGCATTAACGTGGGGTTAATGCCGCAGTCAAAGCCGATCGAGATGAGTCCTAATATGACCGAGAGGGAGCAGATGGAGTACACTAGGAGTCTAGAGAGGGAGTATAACAGGAGGGTAGATGCGTCGAAGCCGTGTTTGTTGCCGAGGGGGGTGAAGGAGGAGGTATTGAGGATGTTGGGGGAGCAGAACTCGGTGAGTGCTAGATTGTTGCAGAGGATAAGGGACCATGTGCAGAAGTGGTACCATGATCAGGGCTACGCGTGTGCGCAGGTTGTGAATTTCGGGAACTTGAATACCAAGGAAGTGGTGTGTGAGGTGGTGGAAGGGGATATTACCCAGATGGTGATTCAGTTCCAGGATAAGCTTGGGAATCTGGTGGAAGGGAATACCCAGCTGGAAGTCGTGGAGCGAGAGTTGCCTAGACAGGTCACGATGCTTGTTTTGATTCTTTGGCATTGCTAGTTTATACTACTAATTTTTCACTAATTGTTCTAGTTGTAGTTTCTGGTGGTGTTAATTGCCTAATTTTGGTTATGTAGCTTGCCATTTTTGCCTGGTTTGTTCTTTGTTTTGATCTGGTAGGATTTGGTTTATTAGTTTCCTTTGTTGCGATTTTATTAGTTTGCCTTACAATTCATGTTTTGTAGACAATGTGACTTATAAAAAAAAAATGTTTTGTAGACAATGTGGGTTATCCAATAGATGATTAATTAGTTTAGCTATGATAAATTATCGAAAAGAATTTTTGGTTTCTGTTGCTTCACTCTTTGCCTCATAGTTTCTAGTTCAACAATTAGTTGATTCAATTCAAGTTTTTCGCAGTTAATTGCTGATATGGATTGTTCTTTGGTTTGATCTGTTAGAACTTACTTCATTAATATCCTTTCTCGTTATTTGATTCATTTGCGCTATGCAGACATTGTGCATAGCAATTTTTCTCATTAGTTCTCTCTGTAGACATTGTGTGCTATGCAATTTTTCGTTATGGAATAGGCTGGTGTAGCTTTGTGAAATTATCTGTATGGGTCAAGAGGGTGTTTTGCTGATTTGCTTGCCAAATTTATGTTTTGTTTGCAGCTCCAAGAAGGGCATGTTTTTAATATAGAAGCCGGCAAACAAGCACTGAGGAACATAAACTCACTAGCTTTGTTTTCAAATATTGAAGTCAACCCCCGACCAGATGAGAACAACGAAGGGGGGATTATTGTGGAGATAAAGCTCAAGGAACTTGAACAGAAGTCAGCTGAAGTCAGCACTGAGTGGAGTATTGTACCTGGACGTGGAGGTCGTCCTACCCTGGTATAGAAGTTAACTTGTTAATTATTCCCTGTTAGACATTGATTGGGTTTTCTGTTCTACATGATTACTATTTCTAATTATGCAAATGTTCTTCAGGCTTCAATTCAGCCTGGTGGAACTGTCTCATTTGAGCATCGGAACCTCAACGGGTTAAACAGGTCCATTCTTGGCTCAGTGACTACTAGCAACTTCCTCAATCCTCAGGTAATCTTCATTCAATGTGAAATCTTATTGTGCATTTTTTACATGATTGTGTAATGTTACCTTTTCCATTTTTTGTATCCTAACAATTTGGCTCTTCTTTCTGAAGGATGATCTTTCATTTAAGCTCGAGTATGTGCACCCATATCTGGATGGTGTTACAGACCCTCGCAATCGGACCTTCCGAACAAGCTGCTTTAACAGCAGGAAACTAAGTCCAGTCTTCACAGGTGGGCCAGGGGTGGATGAAGTCCCCCCAATATGGGTTGATCGTGCTGGTGTCAAAGCCACCATTACAGAGGTAGTATTCCCTGGGGTGCATATTGTAATGCCTTTCTGTCTTAGTAGTTTACTTTATACATTTGATTAATTGATATTTGCCTTGCAGAATCTCACCCGTCAAAGCAAATTCACCTATGGGCTTGTCATGGAAGAGATAACTACACGCGACGAAAGCAGTCACATTGCACCAGCTGGTCAAAGGGTGTTGCCAAGTGGAGGAATTAGTGCTGATGGGCCTCCAACAACACTCAGCGGCACTGGCATCGACCGAATGGCATTTGCTCAGGCAAATATTACCCGTGATAACACCAGGTTTGTGAATGGAGCAATCGTTGGTGAGAGGAATGTCTTCCAGGTGAGTCTTTTAAGCTGATCTCATTCTTTATTGAAGGGTATCTACTATCAGATGATTTGAATTGGATTCCATAATATTTGATGTTCACATTAGCATTTGAATCCCTTTGTACAATATGCTGTTATGTGTGATACACTTTAAGGAGTTCATTCTCGTCAAGGATTGTTCCCAATTGGCCAGTGTTTTTGTCTGTAGAGGTTTTTCTGTATTGTTGCTTTACAACTTCATAATTACCTCCGCTGACATGTTTCCCCGTCTGAAAGGTGTTTCCTTATTTAGCAAGTATGTATTAAGTGTCCCTGGAAGTTGGAATATATTTAGGCCATCCAATTAACTGGTTGTTTTTGTAATGTCATTTTGGGTGTGATGAAGCAGTGATTTGACCCCAGTCTGAAGAACCATGCTCTGTACTATTGTTTAAATACCCTTTTAGTCTCTTCTCCCTCGCACAATTAATGAGGTCTGTTATTGTATATTCTGCATCACTAGTTGAATTCAGCAGCTGAAAGAACAAAGGCTGATAGAAGTTTCTGTTTTAGGGGTAGAGGATTTTCATTTAATTATCCAAGTCAGTATTTTTATGTTTTCTTTTGGTATCATATCTATGTTATCTTCAAGTTCAATAACCTTCATACCTACTACGATAGAGTTCATTGCCATTTTTACTACATGCTTAATGTTTGAAATTGCAGCTTGACCAAGGCCTTGGCATCGGCAGCAAGTTTCCATTTTTCAACCGCCACCAGCTTACATTGACCCGATTCATCCCATTAAAGCAAGTGGAAGAAGCTGCCGGTAAACCACCACCACCTGTGCTGGTCCTCCATGGCCATTATGGCGGTTGTGTGGGAGACCTCCCGAGTTATGATGCTTTTACACTTGGGGGCCCTTATTCTGTGAGGGGTTACAACATGGGAGAGATAGGTGCAGCTCGTAATATCCTTGAGGTAGGACTTCGCTGGTGTTGACTTTAAGTTTTAGCTTTGTACCGGCCTTCTTTTTTGGTCCTTTTTGAACTTTTTTTGTTTTGGATCAAAAAAGTTAGTAGTGTTTTACTTCGTCTCGATATGAGAAATTTAAAAAAAAAAAAAAGGTACAAAAATCCACTAAATACAAAAATAAGCCAAACTTTCCCGGCTATTTTGGTTTGGATTTTTTGGATTTTTTTCAAATTTGGTCTCTATTTTTTTAGATTTCTGAGCCTTCTCGTCGAGACAAATCATGACCCTAAAATGTTGACCAGAAGCTAAAAATTAGAAGACCGAAATAAGCTTAAGAAAGAGTCAAAAGTAGATTCATACTGAAGACTGATCATATCCAGGTCTTTCTATAAACAAGCTGATGGTCTCTACAAAACGACGATAAGTATGGCTGTGTTGGTGATTTTGGTGCTTAATTTCCGGTTCTAATCTTTTCTTGCAGCTTGCTGCTGAGTTGCGGATACCTGTGAAGAACACGCATGTTTATGCATTTGTGGAACATGGGAATGACTTGGGAAGTTCAAAGGATGTTAAGGGAAATCCAACGGCGGTCTATCGGAGAATGGGTCATGGTTCCTCATATGGTGCTGGAGTCAAGCTAGGTCTAGTAAGAGCAGAGTATGCTGTTGACCACAACAATGGGACTGGTGCCATTTTCTTCAGATTTGGGGAGAGATTTTGACTTGTATTTCTTAAGATATTTAAATTTTGTGATTAGGCGCATTCAGTTTGTTTGCTGGAGGGGGTGGGGGAGGATTCTTGAAGCTAAATTTTACTAGATGTTTCACAAGCTTTAGTTGAGACATACAGATATTTCAGTTGTACCGGAATTCATGCTTTTGGTTGTTAAATTTTGATCCTTGTATTCCTGTTTGTGTGCATTATTTGGGTGTTGGTATTCCTACAATGAACTAGAAGCATATGAAATCACCGGTCCGTACAAAATGCCTTCTGGCAGAAGAAAGTTTCTCAAACAACATATAGAGTGTTTAAGTAGGCAACAGATGTACATTCTCAAACCCATAAATACATGGATTCTAGTTTCACCCTTGCGCGAAAGAAACAAAAGTGCTCAAAAATGACCCTTAAGAGAAAATAATCTACATAACCTGAGGTTAACAATTTCAGCACAAGCAAAACTGCCTTTTCCAAGTAAAGCTCAGAAATGTGAGCCTCCCATTTCTGTACTCATTGATCGTGGGCATCGATTCTGTGCTCCCCTTCACTGTCTTCAAACAAACAACAGCAGCAGATGGTCAATCCCTTTCACAGACCCAAATCCTTTTTCAATTGATTAAGGGTGGCTTCAATCTCATCAATATCTTCCTGAATGCTGCTCTTCTTGGCAGCTTCTGCTTGACTACCACTTCCCCTTCTCTCTGATCCGTAGTTTCTAAGTTCTTCTCCTTCATCCTTTCCTGCTTCGTCCTCTGCATCAACGATGTTCAGCTCTTTCTCTAAGAACTCAGCGAATTCTTCCCCGATTTCCTGTCGAGCAAATTTCACTTGTTTTACCAACTCTCACAAAAGAACTTCATACACTAATAGTTGCAAAGGAATCAATTTTCTTGCATTTATCCTCATGGATTGTTCTCATTTAATCTTACCGCCAATTCCTCCCACAAGCCCTTGGGTTTTCCTTGTGAAGAAGCACTAGCCTCCCAGTTCCTGAATTCTTCTTGAAGGTCCTTAAAGAAGTCCTCTGTAACAGCAAATCAAAACTTCAGTAGCACGATAAGGAAGGATTTTAATGAGCAAGACAAAAAGATTAAAATGCTGGGCAAGATTGGGAAATGATCAGAATTTAACTTTCTGGCACTCGTGGCATTGGTAATTCTACCTATTGTTATTTGGGCATCCCTCACAAAGTTACCTGCAGCATGAAGGGGCTTAACATAAGAACATTCAGAAGCAACTCGTTCGGAAGAAGGCAACAAAAGGCAATAATGCCACGGACCTCTGAGTTTCCCAGTAGAGGGAGGCAAAACTATATGCAGTTAACATTGCACTCAAATGTGCTGCTCAAAGGATCAAACAGGGAACCTTGCAAGAAAAGACTAGTCTAATTTAATGGTGCAAAACATTTCAGATTACTTACTACTTGGGATAACTAACATGTCAACATGCTTGTTAAAAGTATTCAGAAAAGTATGAGAATAAGGTTCTTGCCAGCTCACGCTACCATGACCACAAAACATTTTGGCTTTGAGGCAGGTACCACTCTCGGAAATATGGCACACTAGTACACTACTGAGATGCAATGAAAATTGATAAGAACTTCAAATACATAATCATATAACCAAGTCCAAAAAGTATTGACCATATAATTTTTTTACCGAAGCCATAGAACTCTTCTTCATCCTGAGTATTCCAACTTTGGTTTCTTCGAGCTGTTGAATATGAATAATCAGATGTCTGATTTCCAGTATCATATCTCTTCCGAGATTCAGAGTTAAGCAATGTATTGTATGCATGCTTTATTCTCATAAATTTCTCCTGAGCATTTGCCTGCAAAACGAAGGAATTGCAAAGCTTAAGCTTAAATAAACAGGGTAAAAGATACACAGAGTTACTTTACCACGGATATGTCAAACACAGGATTTGTCATCACAGGATTTTGCCCTCGCCATCAGCTTTAACATAGCTGGAATGTGCCAAATGTGGTAAAATTATAACACTAGCTGCTTGTATCCTTCTTAACAGAGCCACATGGCTGATGTTCCCTCAAAATTTAAAGTTGCACAAAACTGCTCAAAATGACTTACTGTGAAAAGCTATAAACTATGGGACTGACTCTATGAATGTGCAGAATGTGGCATAGACTGAAAGAAGGACAGCTTAGTCAGAAGTGGGAAGGAAATACAGATCAAGCATTGACCTATACATACACCAAATCTTAGCCTTCTATCCAACAATTTCTCGTTTGCAAATACCACCTTAGTGGAAATAAGATGAGAATAAAACATGAAGGGCAGGCACATAGCTATTAGGTGTTCCGAAAAATGATTAGATAAACTCGAAAAGGCTTCTATAGCTAACCTCAGGCTTTCAACATAAAACTTTTTGTGGCTTAAATACAGATGTTGATGTGAAGATATCATATGTTTTCAGTAGTTTACAAGAGATGAAAGAATTAAGGAGAAAAAACCTGAATCTGGGCAAGGAAACATGTAGGAACCCAAATTGGGTCAAACCTCCATTATAGGTAACCGGATGACTGGTTTTATTGATCAACCATCACGATAAGTCTCAACACCAGCCACTTAAACAAACCTCATTAATGAATTTCTCATCTATCAAATTGACTACCATAAATAAATAGATTGTTAAAGATAAAATGGTTGATCAGAGCCGTCCTCACAAAAATGTGTGCTCCTCCAACTTTATAGTGAAAAGGCCCAAAGCAAGCATAATGGCTAGACTCCAACATGAAACCTTCAAACTCTAAATATCAGGTTACTTATGTGATTTAAGTGGCAACTCAGAAGAACCTGAGTCAAACACTACGGGTCAACAGACTCAACACAATAATAAAGCACATAACTATACCGCGTTCGTCAATCATCCCTCTGTCCAAGCCGAAAAAGAGAGCCATATGAGATGATACATTTACCAAAGCAAACAAAGCCAAATCCTAGTATCGGATTTCAGGAAATCTGTGGATTACTAGACTAAACTCTGTGTAATCTTTTCTATTTATAAAGGGAGAGCACCTCTTTCGTGTGGACTCCCTTTTGAGGCAAGCTCACAATTTCCCCATGCCAAAATTATCCCCACAAATCTTTGTCCTCCATAAATCAAGCACTCTATATTTTGTATATAACTACAAGGGGTAAACATGGAAAACCCCTTCGCGTATTTGGTAACCACTCCTGCTCTCTCTTAAACCATGTAACCTCTCTCCATAGGAAAACCACTTCCCCTATTTGCAATAAGCCTGTGGGAAATCAATCTTCGTCGGATGAAAAAGAAAATTGATCTAACCACCAGAGAGATATCCAAGTCGACATCCATAGAGATATCCTCTTCATGTATTTCTTTACATGCCTCTACCCAATGACTGCAGAAATTGGCAAATCACTTTGGCACTTTTAGGCCTTCATCATCGGAGGCTTACAGAGAGTTTTAGGTGGGCTGCCGCCATCTTTTGGGCCTTTATTGCTACTTTTTGTGTACATAATTTTACACCTCTCATCGTGTGTGCTACGACTTCTAGCATAATTGAATTGCCACCTTCCAATTATCTTAAATAGATTTTTTACCTTGATAATAACACAAAATTTTCAATAATTCCGCTTAATACAGCCGACTATCTAAACGTTACGACTATCGAAATGCAAAGAAACCAAAAACATTTACTCCTATCTTCATACATAAAATAGAGTTTGCTAAGCACTACTACATACCTCTTTGTTGACATCCGGATGGTATTTAAGAGCAAGCTTTCGATAAGCTCTTTTGATTTCATTGGGAGTTGCAGAAGCAGAAACCCCCAACACCTCATACGGAGACTCTCTGCGGCTGGCTTTCACAACAATAGAATGATTGCTTCTCCTCTTGTTTTGAAACCTGTAACCTGTTGAGAACGATTGCGGTGCGTAAACGAGGTTGGAATTGCCTCCATAGGCAATTCTGCAAATGGGTATCGAAGATTTCGAAAGATAACGATGAGTATGTTTCGAACCCAGATGAGGAACAGCCAAGATTTTGGTTTCTGTTAGGGACAGAGACTCCATTAAGACATCGTGTTGTGGATGCGGAGAAATCTATCTCAATGGAACTAAACATCGACGGTTTGAAACTGATGATTAGGCCCGAAGCAGTTTACTAAAATGCCCATTGAATTGTTCTGTATTTTGGAGTATATTTTTGTGCTGACGAGAACCCAACCTCAAATTTAATGTTCCGAAAAATTGTTATACCTCTCTTTTCACTATTGTATGAAAATAGAGGTATTGACATTTTTTTATAAAGTGATCTCAGGTGCAAAAAGTCTCGGTTGGACTCTAAAAGTGAGAGGGACAAACCCCGACACCACTTCTCACCAATCAGAGATATTGGGAAGCATGTCTTAGGAACATGTTTGTTACTTAGTAGGCCGTGACGATTTCAAAATTTTTACAATAGTGTTCATATTTAATGGGTTAATTACTTGTTGCCTCCTCTATCTATACCCGTTTTCCACTATAATTCTCATACTATAAAATGCTACAACCTGCCCCTTTATCTATTAGATAGAAATGGCCATAAGCCAAACTCTGTTAACAGAAGTTAGTGTGATTACAAATGTACCCTTGGTTAGCCCTAGGTATGGCGGGAATAGGTAGCAGAATTTTTGACGGGAAGGAGTGGCAGGTGAGACCCTTTATTAAACTCTCTCATCCCCAGGTATGTAGGAGTACATTGGAACCTAGTAGTGTTAGTTAGACTAGTAGAGAATGTTGTCTATCCATTGAAAGTAGAAAGGCCGTATGTTAATATTCCTCAAGTCCGGTCTGAAGTTTGAACAATGGGTATCTAACTATCTATCCAATTTCAGGATGATGGAAGTCTCTTGATTCTGAAATGATGTTTTCTTCCTACCCGCCATTTTCCAATTCCGTCGAATGACTCCACTAAAGGCCCACCAATTGATCCCCATCAGTCACCGTTCTTTCCAACCATCATACAATGAAATCTACACAAACCGCATTGAATCATACACTCGTGATCGGGCACTGCAATCAGGCAGGGTACTACATGCTCACCTGATCATCACTGGGTTAGCTCGTTTGACCCATTTTGCCTCCAAGCTCATAGCCTTTTACACCGAGTGCAGACGATTGCCTGATGCCCGGAAACTGTTCGACAAAATTCCCCAACGAAACGTCCGCCGTTGGATTGTTCTGATCGGGGCCTACGCCCGCCGTGGCTTCCACCATGAGGCTATGGGTGTCTTTTCTGATATGCAGAGAGAAGGTGTAAGACCCAGCAAGTTTGTTCTCCCCAGCATTCTCAAAGCCTGTGGACACCTCTTGGATCAACTAACCGGAGAGAAGATATACGCTGTAGTTCTCAGACACGATTTTGGTTCCGATGCGTTTGTTAGTAGTGCATTGGTAGACATGTATTCAAAATGCGGGCAAATTGAGAAGGCGAGGCGGGTTTTTGATGGGATTGTTGGGAAAGATGTAGTTGCATTGAACGCTATGGTTTCGGGTTATGTTCAACAGGGGTCTGTTGGAGATGCATTGTGTTTGGTCGAGGAAATACGAGAAATGGGAGTGAAGCCCAATGTGGTAACATGGAATGCGTTAATTTCAGGATTTTCACAAGCCGGCGATGATTCTATGGTCTCTGAAATGTTTCGATTGATGCATATCGGTGGAGTCGAGCCTGATGTAGTAACTTTTACATCAGTAATTTCTGGGCTTGTGCAGAATTTTCGAAACGATGAAGCTTTCCATGCGTTTAAGCTAATGATAAAGCTTGGAATGTATCCGAGTTCTGCTACGATTAGCAGCCTCCTCCCTGCATGTGCAACCTTGGCAGATTTTAAGCGTGGAAAGGAGATTCATGGATATGCAATGGTGAGTGGAGTGGACGAAGATGTATTCGTCAGGAGTGCTCTTGTTGACATGTACGCAAAATGTGGTTTTATCTACGATGCAAGGACACTGTTTCAAACCATGTCAGAGAAGAACACAGTGACTTGGAATTCCATGATTTTTGGATACGCGAATCATGGATATTGCAATGAAGCAATTGAGCTTTTCAATCAAATGGTAGAGGTGGAAGAGGAAAAACTAGATCACTTGACTTTCACCGCTTCTCTCACTGCTTGTAGCCATGGGGGAATGGTTGAACTCGGGCAGAATTTGTTTGACTTGATGCAACGAAAGTATAGGATTAAACCAAGGTTAGAGCACTACGCTTGTATGGTGGATCTTCATGGTAGAGTGGGAAAGATTGTTGAGGCTTATGATTTCATCAAGACGATGCCAATTGAGCCTGATTTATTTGTGTGGGGAGCATTGTTGGGTGCTTGTAGACAATATGGGAATGCAGATCTTGCTGAAATAGCGGCAAAGCATCTGTGTGAGCTCGAACCTGATAGTCCAGGAAGCGGTTTGTTGTTGTCAAATATGTACGCAGACTCAGGGCATTGGGGAAATGTTGCAAGGGTGAAGAAAATGATGAAGAAGAGGAAGTTGACAAAGTATCCTGGATGTAGTTGGATAGAAGCCGTCTAGTCTGAAATCGCAGTTACATTTGAAAAGCTGTCATTCTATTCTTTACCTAGAACTTCACTATCCAAGCAATATGAGACTTCTGAACGCGCTAGGAGTTATACAGAACTAGATCTTACAATGATCTAGCCGTGAAAATATTTGCACCAAGTTTCATTTATTATACAAATCTGTCTTAGTTTCCTTTTTCACCTCAAAATGCTTCAGCATTATGGGAGCGTTGCCGCTTAATCGCTAAACCAAGAATCTTGTAAGCTAACAAATAGAGGGAGAGAAAGAACTTTTCAATGATAACCTAATACAGATCCGAATAAGGGAGCAACTTTTATAAGGTAAAATCAGTAATGCACCAGAAATTACACGACGAATTAACTTAAAGCCACCGGAAACAGGGAAAAGAATCTTTTAACAAGAGCAAGCCATAAAAAATACAGAGCTGCTGCAACTTCTAAGGCTTCATATTGGTGTTGCTTCATTGCTGAAACAAAAGGAGATCAAACATATATCAATTACTTAAAGTCCTGACATGATTAGTCTGAAGAAAACATGTCAAGGGTCTACTTCTAATGACTTTCTTGGGTAGCAGACTATAAATAAATTGCCAGAAACCCATCCACAGTTATGTAGTCGGAAACAATATACGGGGACCGATACCAACAAATCAGACGACTTAACTTTCAGCCTTATGGAAAGCGAGATAAGAGAGAAACTAAAGCATGAAATACCAGCATCCAATGACTACTGATTAACATTCGCCTTAGTCCTTATGCTGTAAATGAAGGCGGCTAAGTAAAAGTAACCATACAAGAGATAACACCATTTATCAATCAAACAAGAGTCAAGAATAATACTTAATAACTTGCTGTCCTCTGCAAAGACCAGAAATTATACACCACGAGAGCCTCCTCCCACTTCAAACAAGAGCTTGTGTATTTGGTTGATTCATGTACAACTCAGAATTTAACTCAGTTTTTTCCAATGATTACAAATGAAATCCCATCATCTGTCGTAGATTCAGTTTCCAATAAGCCCGATGAGTTCCACAAGTTAAGCTGGAGCCAAGTTTCTCAAACCTCTGAAGTGTGAACTACACAAGAAAACATATGTTATGTAACCTAAAGTTCATGTGCAAAAATGTAGAGAGTTAACTAAAAAGCAACAACAGAAAACTAAATTTCTGCAAAAACAACTCTGTTCAGTTGCATCCAGCCACTAAAATACACATAGCCTAAATAACTTTTCCCTTATCTTTTTCACACCCTGCACAAACTTTACTTCCAGTCAGCTATGCAAGATAACTAAAACTCTCCTTACTTTCCTAATGTGACTTTAAGGCATGTACAAATATCCACAATGCAGCTGTATATGTATTGGATTTATCCATCGTCATAAGAGATGATGGCTGTTGATCACTAAAGGATCTCCTGCCAAACAGGCTCCAAAATATAGATATTACCAGATCCAAAATGAGGAGAGAAGAAAGTGCAAATGAGTTAGTCGTCATATGCTTAAAGATATGCTCCGTAATATAACTGAAAAATGATGATCTGTTTGTATCAGGGAAAATGAGCTGAGCCAAGCTGATCTCGGGGATGTTCATTTCAGGCTCAGTTCCTTTTCAGGCGAGCTAAACATTGGCTGAGCTTGAGCTCGGGTCATCCCAACAATGATCAATCCCAAGCAAGCATCTTCACACTTTTCCAAGAAACCAAGCTTGTAGTCCAGATAAATGCAGTGCATATAGACACAACTAAATTTTCATGAAAACGAGTGCAAAAGAATATCCTCAAACCTATCTTAAAATCTTAACCTTGAAGTGCAATTTGAAATAAGATCTTTTGATCTTGGAGAAAACAATTCATCCAACATTAGTGTTTACATTCAAGTCTAATATATCTATGATATAAAAACAAACACAATCACATAAGGTGAATGAAAGCTGCCAGAATCCTGATATTGAGGGGTGTCCCTTATATAAATGGTCATGACTTGAATGAAGGACACCATAAAGCAGTCATAGAAGGACAGAGGGGATGGGATAGATATAGAAAATGAACAGCATCCATTCCTGAATGGGAAGGGAAGATGGCATTGATACAACATTTCTATACCATTTCAGCTCGTGAACAGATCACTTTCTCATTGGGTTTAACAAAAAAAAAAATCAAACTGCAGTGTCCTACGTAAAAATCATGCCACGACTTGCTAACATTCGAGGAAAATACAAAATAAACATTCAGACAAAATCGAGCAGTGACGAGCCTTTTATTGTATAAAAGCTAATCTGCACAATCATGATGCATACAAAACTAGTGCCAGACCTTTAAAGGTCCTCCACCACAGAAGGAAAAATAAATGCCAAATATAATGATGGAAAGCTGGGATTCCCCAAACGAAAGGAATAAGAGGTGAATGGATTTGAATGGTTTTGTTTTCGGGGGTCAAACGTCATGAGCTCGTTAGTGCTGTAATCTTGTAGTGCACAACACTAGGTATTGACTACATCTAATAGTTTGAATCTTAGTCACACAACCCTTCAAAATGCCTTGCGCTCCGCTCTCAATCCTCGCTCGTGTAGGTTTAAGTAATTTGGGATGTGTATGAAAGACGCTTTCACGCTCGCGTTCCCGCTCGCGCACACACACGCAATCATGTACTTAGGACTTGAAGGATCTTGGATGGTCCCCTGGCAAATAATGTAATGTAAGGTAGAATCAGATTAAACAAATTCCAACGATACACCTTCATGGTCAACAAGAACCTTGAGCTCAGTAGGTTAAATGAAACTCTTCCTGAACTATCGGAAAAAACAAAGGCCAAGTAATGTGTCATACTAGATCAATGATCCCAAAAATACCCCTCTCTCAACCCCTAACTAAATTGCCTACCCAGCTGTTTTCACCACAATTCTGTTCCCTCAGAAAGTGCACATATGCCACACAAACACAAAAAGTTAAGTACTTCTTAGTTCTTTCAGACCAAAGATGTTATTTTCCTTCTCTTTTATTTGAACAGCACATTTTATTCTCCTTCGAATCACCAAGAAAAGAACAAGGAATGAGAAAGAGAAGCTTGATGCTTTCGAGATGGGTTAGATCATTAGGCCCTATATACAGGCACAGCCTTTTTGACTGATTAAATGCTGAAGTCTTTTACCCCCTTTTAAGCTTCATACCTGTATTTTGAAATGTAAGATACAGCATTCGTACAAGAAAATAAGCATACTTAGATGACACCTGCTAAATCCAAATGGAAAATCTATGTGAAAAACCCTTTTGTCAAACCAAACAAAAGTTTAGAGCACATTGTGCATAGATCCTAATTAAGGCCAGAGAACCAATGCAGGGGAAAATGTTTGACAACTGACAAGGCATTGGGCAATACACTTCTAGAGAAACCAGCATTTGTTCAAAAAGTCAATTCAATTATTCGAAGGTAAGCACAGATTTTCTGCAATTAATTTCGGAAATTAAACCGAATCCAGCTGCCAACAAGAGGTTTCAATAGTAAATTACTAGGCTCCAATTTCTAGCAATCTAAATCCTAAAATCCTGTAACAAAAATCTAAATGAAATCCCAGTGGTCCAGTAGCGATTTTTTTTTTTTTCGGTCAATCAGAAATTCATCCAGTAGTGATTCATCATGTCAAAACTCCAACGCATTTGAGTCGAACACCAATCCTGTATCAATAATTCCTATAAGCAAACATAAGATAGCAAGGAACAACAGCAATAGGATTCTGATAGCAACTATCATTAAAGAGCAAAGAATCAACAGTTCAAGAAACCCCCCTCACCGTCAAAGGTAATGTCATTTATCATTCGGAGTAACATGCTGATACGATGCAACGGAGCCGAACTTACTACCGGACCAATCTCTCTGCTGCAACATATTATATGGACTTGACTCGTACCCCTGATAAGAACCATGGGCCATGCCCATCACCGCCATATGCATCATCTGCGGCGGCTGAGTCATCTGAATCGGCATTGGCATGGGCACGTGCCCACTCCCTCTGGCCTCATTTAAGCTCTGAGGCACAGGGGTTGACGAGAAAAGAGGGTCCGACAACAAGGGACCCTCGTTCGACAACCCCTGCATCCTCTTCAAGTAGAGTCGGTACTTTTGGAGGTGACTTGCCACGTTTTCACGAGTCAAACCCTCGACGTTCATCAACTGCATAATCGTCTTCGGCACCGCACTTTTTATACCTAAATTAAAGATAATCAAAGCATAAGCTAGTTTTCACAGTCATTTAAGGACTTCCTTACCATTTTTTTTACTCAAATTGAGTTTTACTGAAATTTCTACTCAAATATTTACAAACTTTGTAAGGCTATTTATTTCCCCTCAAACTTACAATCATGCCATTAATGAAGCTTTTACTCAAATTTGTCTCTAGATTTGGGTATTTTTTCTTTGGAGTTCTTCATGCCAAATGAGAATTTTTACTCAAATTTCAGTAAAAGTATGGGTAATGCGGCAGGAGATGCTCGCTCGTTAAATTTGATTTAACTGTTAGTTGAATCCTGACAGTGTGTACAAAAATATACTTCCTCCTTTCCATTTTCTTTATCTCATTTGGGGATTTTAACTTTTTTTGAAGGGAACATTATGATTATGTCCAAGAGTATTCATGTAGTACTAGTAATTCAATTTGGACATAAGGGTAATAATGAGATTTTACCAGGTATCAATACTTAAGGAAAGTGGACTGTGGACATATATATTTTGAGACATTCCAAAAAGAATTATCGAACTGTCAAAATGGTACGGAGGAAGTACCTAAATGCGCCACGACGTCGACGAACCGCTTGTGCAGCTGCGGCGTCCACACCAGCCGCGCCCTCTTCACCTGCGTCCTCGCCGATCCGCCGTCGTTTCCGTTCTCCATTTCCTCGTCACAGCTTTCATCAATCCTCCTCACCTTCCTCGAACCCGACCCGTCCCCGGCCACATCCGGATCCGACTCCTCCCCTTCCACGACCATCCCGTCCTTATCCTTTCCCCTCTCCTCGTCGAACGACTTTTTGAAACCGACGCCGTCCGACTGGGACAGCTCCCCTCGGATGCTCGAGAGCGTGTTCCGCGACGCGCGGTTCACGTCCGTCATACTCCGGCGGGGCTCCGGCGATATGATGAACGCCGATGCCAGCTCCGGCGAGATGAGAGGGTGCGATAACGGCGTTAGGTCGTCGGCGCTGGGTAACCCTAGCTCCCAGTCCGAGACTCGGTCGTCGTCTCCGCCGCCGTACTCACTCATGTTGACTTCTTCGCCCATCGTTGCAGCTCGAATTTCACGGATCGCAACCAATCTCCTTCCAATTCTTCATAACCGATTCGGTTTCGATCAGGAGTTGGAGATAATCATGGAGAGAGAGAGAGAGAGAGAGAGAATTGAGTTGGGACTTGGGAGATACTCGTTGGGAGAATTTTGGTAGGAAGAAGGGGTAAAAAGTGCAATATCTGACTCAACTCGGGTACAGTCCAAATGCCAACGTGGACTTTGTTTAGATTCGTCCGTTGATATTTTGTGCGAATTTACTATTATGTCCACTACCCATTTTCGAGTGACAAGAATTCTGGGTCTTGTTCGTTTCTCATCTTTACTTTGTTTTAACTTTGTTTTTCAATCATTATCCTATATCTTTTTTCAATTATTACTTTATTTCTTCAATTATTAATTTCATTTCTCTCTCTATCTCTCTCCACTCATTACCCTTCTCTCCAATCATTACCATATTTCTCTCTCCACCCACTACCAAAACTAAAATACCCAAATGTGTTAAACGAACAAGGCCCTGATCTTTTTGAAAGTTTACGTGCTAATTTGACATCTCTACCATAGCCACTCCAACTATTATGTCAAAAAAATTATGTAAGTATATTTTCACCTTAATTTAAATTTTAGAAAATAAATTAATCATAGAAAATACTCCATCCACTCCATAAAGTTTGACATTTTTAGGAATGCATGTTATTTTTAAATTATATATATCTTTCAATTCATAATATTTTAGGCGATTTTTTGAACTTTGTTTAATAGAACAAATTAAAAATCTATCAAGCAAGATTTATATTGCTTATAAAAAATATTACGGATTAAAAAATATACTAGTGAAAGTGTCAAATTTTATGGGACGGAAGGAATATTTGACATCACACTATAGAACGAGATGCAAGTGGCAACTTGGCGTGGTAGCCATTTCGATCGGCCTTTATGGTGCCTAAACTCAACTTCAAATAAGCACTAGATGCAAACAAAATATTGATTACCTAAATTCTAATTCATCCTATGGTGGTCAACATATGATTACCAACTAACACCTTTGTCAACTCGACTATCACCTCGGAATTCAATGAGTGTGTGGGGTCCCATCAAAACGTATGAGTGTGTGTAAAATGTTTGTGTGAGTATTTGTGGTTGAATAATAATTGATCGTAGAGGTGTTTTTTAAGAAGTCTCTTAACACGAGTGTCTGTGCGGGTTTGAGTCAACTTGGTGGGTTGATAGATTTTTTGTACACCCAAAAAAATGCAGATGCTACGGTTGTTGATAACACTCCTCGATCAGACTTACATATGCATTAACCTCGTCCTATATGAGAGGGTGTTACGAATACCCATTGTGTCCTAATATTTTTCCCGTTGTTGAGTTCTTATTTACATTCTTTACGTAAGCTGAAAATTTGATAATCACCATGAAATTGTACTAGTGATAAAAGGGACCTCACGCCATGATCGCAGTTGTAATTCGGTGTGTTGATAACGGAGTGGGAGATGTTGCCAAGAGTGGGTGCTTGGCAGTGGTGCTGAGCGGTTAATTCGGCCGTTCATCTCGGTACGGACAACTTGTATTTAATCCGAGTGCATAAAAATTTGAATTGTTTGTTGCTCGAATTAAGATCCGAGCCTTCGATTGCGGAGATGAATGGCCGGATCGGCCGCTCAGCCCGCTGCCAAGCACCCCTGCTTGGCAACATTCCCGGGTTACCACTAGTGACTAGTTTCTACTGTACCTCACAAGACAGCTGTCAGCAGGCCACAGCTTCTTCATTGCAAACACAGTGTTTACGACACCACTTAATCCTATCCCTTGCGGGGGGGGCTGCTATCCCATTGGGGATAGCAGCGTGCTGCTGCCCCCGCTTTCTGGGCCCACTCCGATCTCGCTCTGATGATCGGAATCGTTCACTTTGTAGAGCTCGTCGAGTATGAAAAAAATCAGCTTAATTGGATATCATTAAGTGCCTTATCGGAATCTTTTTATCTTGAAAAGAATGGATCCGAAACACTGGATCAAATCCAATGTAACCCATGGACCGAGATTTATATGGGT
>JAOTQK010000005.1:7368832-7407398 GCA_025642025.1 Rhododendron ferrugineum
AAGCAGCATATAATGCTGTTCCAGTGCCAGCCAAACGCGCCTCAAGTGCATTAGCAAAATAATGTGCCAATCTTTCGATTCCATCCCCGTAAGGAGAAGAGTGTTGTTTGATCCGACTCAAGAGGTCATATGCATTCCTGGTGTCGGTGTTTGAAACAGCTTGCGCACATTGAGATAGGAGTGTCCTCAAATCCACCACTTCCTTTTTGCCTCCATCTTTCTTCACGCGCCCTCTTCCTCCTATGTTGGACCTTTTTGCTGGCTCATCTTGATTCTGCTGCAATTTGCTGCCGGCCCCATCTGGGGAGGCATCATGATAATGCACAAGACATGGCGAGGAGTCCTGATGCAAACGCGGATTCAAGCCAGGGCAGAGTAAGACCTTATCGTACAGCTCGAATCCGTCATCGGACTCTTGAGCAGAACTAGCAAATTGCTTGTTACCCCTGCCACCATCCGTAGAATCGCCTCCGTCCTCTCGATCATGAGTTTTCTTTTCCCTAGATCGATTCGGCGAATCCTCCCTGTTATTCCCATCTTCTTCTCCCACGCTCCCATCAGAGGATTCTAGAATCTTTAATGGACTAACTAAATGGGACTCCACTGATCCGTCACTAGACCCATTTGAAGGGATGATGGACTTCAAAATGGACTGGAAGGTATACTCAGAGTAGAATTCTAGATCCTGTTTCTCTCGATCAAGAAGCCAATCGAACTGGTCCACGAAGTGGTCAACATGACCGATGCTATTGCTACTTTCACTACTGGAATGAGGGGAATATAAACCGTCTGGGTTTTGATTGGAAGGCGGATGGTATTCCTTACCAAGAGCATCGTAGAAGTATCTCTCGGTGGCTTGGAGAGCCAAGCACTGTTGAAACATACATGGCTTGTCTTCCAAACCATCTTCTTCCATGAGCATCTGGTTTATCAGCCTGAGAGTTGCATCGGGGAAATCGCCTACTTCCGGTGCACCCATGTTCGAGCTCGCACCCGACGATGACGACGAAGGAGACACGTAATTCGTGTCCCCTCCGCTTGAAAAGGAAGGCTGATCTTCGTAGTCATGTTGGTTTCGGTTCAAAAAAGGAGAAGAACATACTTGTGCAAGTTCACTCATGATTAACTTCAAGAAACAAAACGATGATCAGGATCTTTCAAATTTTTGTAAGGAATAGAGTTGTGGGTAATCTATTAGGTGCAGATTACAGAGATGTTTTTTGGTAAAGAGAGTAGATGGATATCAAGCAAATCTACAACATAGAAAAAGAGGTACTCAAAGGATGCAAATTAAGTAGCCATTGATTGAATTAGCAAAGGATGATAAGGCTATTTGGGAATATAATCCAAGGCTATTTGGGAATATAATCCGTTCGGTGATTAATTATTCATGAATTACTAAAGTGATAGTGACCGGTCATCAGCTTGCCGTCCGCATTTGTGAATATAATCCGTTCGGTCATTAATTATTCTTAAATTATGCTTAATAGTAAGTAGTATACTAGTAGTATACATTAAACCGTGCAATAAAATTGTTGGGTGACGTAACCCCTTACGATGTTTACCAAGCTTGGAGGGGAGAATTATTCGGTAGTCTTGGAGCACACCGCTACGTGTTTCAATATCTTTATCCACCACATATTAGTGTTTGGATCACACTGAAATGCATGGTGGATAATGGTGGCTGGGCACTACATGCGATGCCCCGGGACCTGACCAAGTCAAATACTAATGAGGGTTTGGCGATTTCATTAGTGAAGGAGATGGGTCGATCCCGATGAGTAGCTACTTGTTACAGCATGTAAAAGCATCTCCAAATTAAGTTAAAAATTTGGGTCAAAAACCTCATTTGGGCATGTCTTCTCCACCACTATATTTTTACTTTACCCAAATTCAGTGATTTTTATGTTTTCCCTCAAAAATTTGAGCCAAAAACGGTACATTTGTGAAAAATAGGAAAGTGAAAAGATGTGTTGATAAAAAGAAAAGGGTATGGATTCGCGTTGACGCTCATTTGGGTAAGAAAAATGTTAAAACTAATAAATTGTAGACAAAAGGGTATGCCATTGGATATGGAATTTTTTTTTTCCCCTCTCAAAGTTTGAGATTGAGTAGAAAAAAAGAAAATAATTGAAGATGCTCTAACTAGTGATGTTGAGATTGAAATATATATTGTAATACTAGTAATTGCTCAGGCACGAAGTAATGCTTTCTAAATATAGTTTAAATAAAGTATCAAATTCCATTTTTTCAAAGGTTTTTTTGTGGATACAACTGTTTTTTTTAACGCCGTCTCACATGAGATGAGTTCCGGATATGCGTATGGTCCCACCTCATACGAGAGGAGCATAACAAATAACCGTGAATTAGAAAAAATTTCCTTTTCTCAACAAAATTTACTTCTCGAAAATTTTCATTTTAAGAATAAGTTTCAAATATGGTTCATCTAACCAAGTTCATAAAATAGTCTAACACAACAAATGTTATCAAATCTGTTTGATTCCGTTAATTGCATTCAGGAATAGTATCAGAGATATTAAGAATGTATAATCATATGGAATTCCAACTCGAATTCAATTTTTTGAACGTCCACTCACTCAAAAGTGACACTCCTATCGCACTTGTTTCCTTAATTGACCTAGAAAAATAGAAAAGAAAAATAATTCCAAGATTACATATAACCAAGTAAAGAGTAGAGTTCGAAACTCTGTCTACCAAGGCTCCAACAAAATACCTACAATCTTCAATCCTAGACAGATCATGAAACTCTAAATCATCTAAACCAATAGCTCAAGTTGTGTTGAACAACAATTTTGTTCTCATACCTATTAGTTAAAAAGAAAATGAATCTGACGCGAAGAATTATTTTTGACCGCAAAGAATTATTTTTGGCCGCAAATAATTACTCATGGCCGCAAAATATTACTCCTGACCGCGAAGAATTACTCATGGCCGCATCAAATTACTCATGGCCGCTACGAATTGCACTTGGTCGCTACGAATTACTCTTGGCCGCAAAGAATTGCTTTTAGCCGCATCGAATTGCACTTGGCCGCACAGAATTGCACTAGGCCGCAAAGAATTGCGAGACCATAAAGCAATTCGATGCGGCCAAATGCAATTCAATGCGGCCAAATGCAATTCGACGCGGCCAAGTGCAATTCGTAGCGGCCAAGAGTAATTCTTTGCGGTAAAGAGCAATTCTTCGTGGCCAAGTGCAATTTGATGCGGTCAAATGCAATTCGTAGCGGCCAAGTGCAATTCGATGCGGCCAAGTGCAATATGATGCGGCCAAAAGCAATTTTTTGCCAAGAGTAATTCTTTGCGGCCACGAGTAATTCATTGCAGCCAAGAGTAATTCTATGCGGCCAAATGTAATTCTTTGCGGCCAACAGTAATTCATCGCGGCTAGGAGTAATTATTTATGGCTAGGAGTAATTCTTTGCGGCCAATAGTAATTCTTTGTGAACTTCTAATCTCAGTCATTGGCTTCAATGGTTGAGATGAAGTGTCTTTTTTTGTGTCTCCGGAACGCTCCCCTATATATATATTCTTCAAATTAGCACAGAATTTAGAAAGTTTTGGTATTCTTCTCTCTCTTTTTTTCGAAAAATCATAGAGACATTAACGTATAGTTGTTAGGAGTAAATAAACTCACACGGCAATTGTGTAATATGTGCAAAAAGTGTGAGCACTTTATTGAAAGGAGGAGAATGAGCCTAAACCATTGGATCAAAGTAATCATCCATTGTAACAACTTATTTTTTGTTAAGTATGGATGGGCCATACATCCTTGTGTTATGTACTACAGAAAATTAAGTTAAATAAGAAAATTAACTCCAATGCGAAAACACAGACACATGTATATTTTCGTTGGCTTTCAACTTTCAACCCGATAAAGGCGAAGATAAAACTATGACTTAGAATCAAGATGAAACAAAATCAATACATTTGTTGCCACCAACATATTGCAATAAATCAAATAAACAAATATATAATTAATCAGTTTTTTTCCCCTCAATCACTCAACCAACTAAACATTTAACAATCTGAATATATTTCAAAAAATGACAGGGCCCACACACACACACACATACATATATATATATATATATATATATATCAGTAGTTTTCCTATCCGGTATTCCGGATTATTCCAAAAATTCACACCTCGTTTATAAGCCGTTGGATGAGAGAGAGAGAGAGAGAGAGAGAGAGAGAGAGAGAGAGAGAGAGAGGTGGTTTTGGATAGCCAGAATCGGCAAATGGTTTTCCGAACGGTAGAGAGACCGTAGAAGATGAGGGTGTTGGAGATGCTCTTAACTGAAAGGGTAGCTCGGTCTTTTTACTTCTGTCGTTAACGGAGTTTGGAGTTGTAGTTTACTCCAAAATCACAAGGGGGCGATGTGGTCATTAATGAACCCCAAGGAGGTCAGAATAAGAGTAGGAAACATTAATTTTAATGTTTCTTTTTCTTTCATCATTCTTCCAAATATTCATTCTTTCAAAGTATATTTCTAATCTTACTACCCGTAAATCTCAGCTATAGAAAAAATATGTACAAATCCGATGGTCCAAAATATAGAGAATTCAAAAATCGTTGCTCCATATTATATAGATGATGATGGAACATGATTTAAAAATAAAAAAAACCGTTATATCACGTTTGGAGAGAAACCGCAAATCAAAAGTCAACTCAACCACTTAGTAAAGAAAAAATTTTAACATTCCATCAGCTCACCGAACAATTTTAGTTAACGCAAAGTGAAAAATAGGAGTACGTGGGTAAATAGAGATTTTTTTTTTTTTGAACAACAAATAGAGATTGTGTTTAGTAACACATGGTTGGTCCAATGCTATGCGCGAACTTAATTTGCTATGCGCGAACTTAATCTGGTAATGGTGCCATTCTCCACTCTCTAATTTCTACTCAACCATAGACCTAGCATAAAGTCAAGAATGAAAAGGTATGGAAAAGTCTGCTAGCTTTTGCATGACATGAATGGGAGTGCAGGGTTTCGGTTCTAGATTTGGCCCATTGAAGAAATAACTAGTTGGTTTCTTGTTTTTTATGATTAGGGACCTTAAAAAGATGTTTCTTGTGGAGACACTCTATTGCCGATGTTGTGAAATTAAACTTGTTTCATAATAAACCTCAACGGTATAATACTTAACTTATAGTACTTTCAACACAAGACACGAAATTTTACATTGCATAATTTTCACTACAATGCAGAAAAACAATCGAAAAAAGTTGAGATTTTCATCGATAAAGATTGTGAAATGTATTTTTATAATTGATCTCGGAGATTTCTTCATGATGAGATACTTTAGTTTGTGACTTTCTAACATTTTTTTCCGCCCCAACTAGACTAGCAAGTGAACAATCTATAGACTGAAAATTGTAGATAGAATACCCTTACGGAAGAAAGCTGATGCTTGATACGAGAGAAATTTATCTATTTTGAAGTTACATACAAGTGGCCGGCATGCTTTGATTTGTGTGTTACTAACGTAATTATTCAACATATGTAGGATAGTAAAATTATTTAATTTTGAGTACGACACGTGACCTCAAATATGCCCTTGAAGGAGTTACGAACTCATAGAAACACTATGATATAGTGAGTCAGTGACCGTGGAAAATCTAAGTGCCTAAGGCTAACACCAATGAAATACAAAGATGCAGTATGGCAAAGAAAGGCATGATACAAATTGCCAACAAAGGGAAGATACCAAGTACATTATGGGAATCCTCACGATATCATGGTGGAAATCAATGAAGTCTATGACTAATTATTAGTAGGCTTCCAACAGGAGAGAGCAAACATGATCCGACCCTTCCATCCTTGAACCATCCATTTCCCATCCTCATCCACCACAAAATTCTTATTATAATGCTGCGTCACTCTAGCCCTCAATTCCCTCATAATTTCTTGGTTCACCGGGAGCTGCCTGAATCCAGCACGGACGTTCCTGACTTGCCATTGCTGGTACGATTCAGGCCTCTCAACCCTCTCAGTACCCTCGCACGCTATCACATTCATAATACCCCTTCCCCACACCTCCCCCTCATACATCCGCCTCCCCTCGTCTTCAAGCGGTACAACAGTGTCAAACATATCAAACAACGAAGAGAAATAGAAGATCGCCTCCCTGAATCGTGTGAGGAAAAATGGGGCATTATAATACCCATTTTGAACTCCATGGATGAATATATCCGGATTGATCCTCTTCACCAAGTTGAGAACAGCATCACGTGGACAATTCACCTTCACCGTCTCATCTGGCACGTTCTTTAGCCTGTGCAAACAATTGACAACAAGAACCTCGTCACTCTCAATCTTGAGATCCTCAAGATTGATTGTGTCCCATTTCTGCGCTATGGCATTAAACTCAAATGGGACACCAAATCTCTTGCAGTACATCGCAATTCTACGCCCCGTTTCCTCAACCCTTTCAGCTGGGCGTAAACCTGGTTGAGGAAAGTCGATACCCGTAATGCGGATCCTAGGCGGCCCACCGGGCCTCATGGAGAACCTCTGGATAAGACAAGGCCATTGGAACCCATACAGAATACCGAAATCGATGATGTGAAGCCTTTGTGTATCCTGAACAAGTGTTCCAATTGATCTATTTGCATACATATTAGACAGCCAGTTGAAAGGGCACGCTTTGACATATACCTCATAGCCTCTCATGATATCCGCAGCTGAAATCCAATTGGTGGTAAAACCAGCATGTAATGTTTGCCCGATTCTAGCCAATCGCGCCTCAAGTGCATTAGCAAAGTAGTGTGCCAATCTTTCGATTCCGTCCCCGTAAGGAGAAGAGTGTTGTCTAATCCCATTTAGGATGCTGTTGACACTCCTAATATCAGCTCTTGAAATAGCTCGCGCGCACTCAGACAGGAGGGTCGTCAAATCCACCACTTCCTTTTTGTTGCCATCTTTCTTACCACGCTCTCTTTTTCCTTCGTTGGACCCTATTAATGGCCTCTTCTGTTTTTTTTGCAATTTTTTGCCGGCCCCAGTTGGAGAGGCATCATGATCATGCACAAGACATAGTAAGGAGGGCTTATGCAAATGGGGATTCAAGCGAGGGCAGAGTAAGACTTTGTCGTATATCTCAAAATGGTAATTGGACTCTTCGGCAAAACTAGCCATATGCTCGTTACCCCTGCCACCATCCGCAAAATCGCCACCGTCCTCTCGATCATGGGTTTTCTTTTGCAGTGATCTATTTGGCGACTTCTCCTGCTTATTCTCATCTTCTTCTCCCATGCTCCCATAGGACGATGATTTTATAACGTGTAATGGACTAAAAAGATTTTCGACTAACCCATCGCCGGATCCACCTTTTGAAGGGATAATTGACTGCCAAAGGGAGTGGCCAACAAAGCCGTGGACAAAACCTAAGCTATTGCTACTTGCGTCAAAGTTGAAAACAATAGGATTTTGAATCTCTTGATTGGAAAAAGTTGAATCCGGGTATTCCTCACCAAGAGCATCGTAGAAGGATTTCTCGGTGGCTTGGAGAGCCAAGCCCTGTTGAAACATACAGGGCTTATTTTCCAAATCATCTTCCTCCATAAGCATTTGGTTAATCAGCCTGAGAGTTCCATCGCAGAAATCGCCTTGTTTTGACGTGTTCAAGTCCTCCGAGCTCACACCCGACGATGAAGCAGGAGACACATGCTCTGTGTACCCTTCACTTGAAAGGGAAGGTAGATCTACGGAGTACTCGTGTCGATTTTGGTACAAAAAAGGAGCAGAAAATAGTTGTTCAAGTTCACCCATTGGAATCTTATCCGACGATAATTTCTGAGGTACAAACGATCAAAACACCAAGTTGTAGTAAATAGATTTGTGGGTAATCAGTTAGGTGATAGAATCAGAAAAAGATCGATGTAAGCGAGAATATGAGAAGACCAAGAGAGTGACCAAGTGGTTTCTGGGAATATAGAGAGAAAAGATCGAATCGCGGAGTTTCGATTAGTCCCAGATTATGCGGAGTCGCAGAATGTAAGTGGCTGGGTGAGGAAGCATCTCTCACGAAGTTTACATAGCTATAACAGAACAAAGTCAAATACATTTTGAGAGTTCGAAGATTTCATTAGTCAAATACAGTTCAGTAGATTTCATGAGCTGATCCAGATCCATGAGTGGCTATAGAACAAGAAAAGTCGTTTCCGGAATTAATAGTTAGTTTATTATAGCAGCAGCCGGCGGGCGGGTGCTAGACAGTACGTGCGCCGGCCAGACAGTAGTACGTGTGCTTGTAATATATAATAGTACTAAACAAAAGTATGTGCAACTAGTGATCATGTTGAGATTGAAAGACAGAGACAACATTAATTAATATTGTACAATTAATAATAATCTAGGAAAAATAATTCAAACGTACAAAAATGTTACGTGCGTTTGGACTTTGGAGAGAAAAACACTACAATACAGTTAAGAGGAACAAAGAATCAACTCAAAAAAGATGTTTCTAGTTACCAATATTTTTTTGTTTCAATTCTGATGACTAGAGTAGATCAAAGTGGTATCCTGCTATGACCAGCATCGAATGTGATTCATATTTATTCCGATTCTGTGAAATTACTGGTAGTTAGTTTTGGAGAGTGATTTTGCCACCCCCAAAAATAAATCAACTCATATTGATATCGTCACTCCCTAAAAGTTAACAATTTGGGGAGTGGCAGAGGCTGTTCCACTTGGGGAGTTCCCTGGTCAACTGAACACCCAGACAAATTTTTTCTGCTTAGACTACATGTGAAAATTATGGGTTAGCCTCCCTTTGACCACCCAATTCTAAAAAACTTGAACACCAAACCCAAAAAGAATTGAACACCGAGTCACCGAGCCATGTTCGGTTTGGATCTCTAGACCCAAACATTCTCTCTGTGCACGATCCCCAAAAACTTTTCTTCCTAATTATTACTCTCATTTCTCTTTCTATTGTAAAAAAAAAGTGAAAAGAAGAATCTATTGGTGCAAGTATTATGTTCTGCGTTCTCTTTCTATCTTTATTGTCGATGGTCTAAATGTGTTAATTTCGCATTCATGAAAATATTTTTTTTGGGTCTAGTTAGCTTATAAAATTACGGACAAAGCTTTAAAAAATTTCATCTTCATTGTAAATCATGTTAACTTGAATAATATTACTTCGAATTTAAGAGTACGATAGAAAATTCATCATGTCATCCTAAAGAACATATTTTCGAGAAGGTTAACCCCAACGTACTCGCTATAATTTCTTTCATAAGGGTTTTAGTAGATTAATACGTTAGTTAAACATTGACACAAAATATGAAAATTCATTTACGACAACTGTAAAATTTTACCCCCTCCATTCTCGAAACACTGTCTACTGCGAAATTCAACTTTCAAAAAAATTAAATTTTTGTTAAACATTTCGCCTCGTAATTATTATTTTTAGAATAGAAGTTATGTTTTTTTTTACCGTACTATTTATACAACTATATGAGATTGTGTACATATATTATTGGTTAATATATTAGCTAGTAGAGTTAAGGTAATTTCTGAACACCCTATCACAAATTCCTGAAGCCGCCACTTGGAGTGGCAAAATCACTCTCCATAGTTTAACCCATATGTGAATATGGAATTTAGAGTTTTGCATGTCTGGTGTAGCATTTGTCAACCAACACCTTGTAATTGGCTTATAGAATTCACATGATGAGACAAGTTGTTCTATTTTATCATACATATATACTATCCCGGTCTAATGCTCTTGCTTACGTGTGGGGTCTGTATGTGTGAGTTGTTAGAAAGTATAGTAGTATAGTAGTCTAGTGCTTGCAAGTAATGGCTGGCCCAAAAATTTGATGTTGTGGAGACACTCTATTGACAATATCGTAAAATTAAACTTGTTTCATACAGTAATAAACTGTAACAGTATAATACTTAACTTAATATACTTTCATTGTGAGACACAAAATTTTACATTGCATAATTTTCACTACAATGTGTAAAAACAATTGGAAAAAATCGAGATTTTCATCGATAAAGATTGTGAAATGTATTTTTGTAATTGATCTCAAAGATTTTTTTTCGTAATGAGATACTTCAGTTTGTGACTTTTTAACATTGTTTTTTACACCCCAACAAGACTAGCCAATCAACAATTTATAAACAGAAAATTGTAAATCAAATAACCTTACGAGAGAAAGTTAATGCATGATACGAGAGAAGTCTATTTATTTTGAAGTTACATATATACAAGTGGCATGTTTTGATTTGTGTGTTACTAACCTAATTATTCAACATATGTAGGGCCATAAATAGAATTATTTAATTTTGAGTAGGACATGAGAACCCAAGCATGCCCCTGAAGGAGAGTTACGAACTCATCGAAACACTATGATCATATATAGTGACCGTGAAAAATCTAAGTGCCTAAGGCTAACATCAATGAAATACAAAGATGTACTATGGCAAAGAAAGGGTAATAAAATACAACAGTAATTTAGCTAAGTTAATCCAGTTTTACAGGACAGAAAAGCAGAGAAAAGTTGATTGATAAAAAGGGCAGTACCGCTTCTTGCGTCGTATAAGTAGTTGCTAGAGCCCTACCTTCGGCATACCCCTCCGACGGTTACGGTAACGAACGACGAAATTCGTAAATGCACCCCTAACCAGAACCATGAATCAACGGTTATTGAAGTCTATGACTACTTAGTAGGCTTCCAACAGGAGAGAGCAAACATGATCCGACCCTTCCATCCTTGAACCATCCATTTCCCATCCTCATCCACCACGAAATTCTTATTGTAATGCTGCTTCACTGTAGCCCTCAATTCCCTCATAATTTCTTGGTTCAACGGGAGCTGTGTGAATCCAGCGCGGACGTTCCTGACTTGCCATTGCGTGTATGATTCGGGCCTCTCAACCCTCTCAGCACCCTCGCACGCGATCACATTCATAATAACCCTTCCCCACACCTCCTCCTCATGCATCCGCCTCCCCTCGTCTTCACGCGGTAAAATAGTGTCAAACATATCAAACAACGAAGAGAAATAGAAGATCGCCTCCCTGAATCGTGTGAGGAAGAATGGGGCATTATAATACCCATTTTGAACTCCATGGATGAATATATCCGGATTGATCCTCTTCACCAAGTTGAGAACAGCATCACGTGGACAATTCACCGTCTCCATCTCATCTAGCATGTTCTTTAGCCTGTACAAACAATTGACAACAAGAACCTCGTCACTCTCAATCTTGAGATCCTCAAGATTGATCGTGTCCCATTTCTGCGCTATGGCATTGAACTCAAATGGGACACCAAATCTCTTGCAGTACATCGCAATTTTTTGCCCCGTTTCCTCAACCCTTTCAGCTGGGCGTAAACCTGGTTGAGGAAAGTCGATACCCGTAATGCGGATCCTAGGCGGCCCACCGGGCCTCATGGAGAACCTCTGGATAAGACAAGGCCATTGGAACCCATACAGAATACCGAAATCGATGATGTGAAGCCTTTGTGAATCATGAACTAGAGTTTCAATTGATCTATTTGCGTACCTATTAGACATCCAATTGAAAGGGCACGCTTTGACATATATCTCGTAGCCTCTCATGACATCCGCAGCTGAAATCCAATTGGTGGTAAGACCAGCATATAATGTTGGCCCGATTCTAGCCACACGCGCCTCAAGTGCATTAGCAAAGTAATGTGCCAATCTTTCAATTCCGTCCCCGTAAGGAGAAGAGTGTTGTCTAATCCCATTTAGGAGGCTGTTGACACTACTAATATCAGCTCTTGAAATAGCTCTCGCGCACTCAGACAGGAGGGTCGTCAAATCCACCACTTCCTTTTTGTTGCCATCTTTCTTACCACGCTCTCTTTCTCCTTCGCTGGACCCTATTAATGGCCTCTTCTGTTTTTTTCGCAATTTTTTGCCGGCCCTAGTTGGAGAGGCATCATGATCATGCACAAGAAATAGTGAGGAGTGCTCATGCAAATGGGGATTCATGCGAGGGCAGAGTAAGACTTTATCGTATATCTCAAAATGGTAATTGGACTCTTCGGCAAAACTAGCCATATGCCTTTTACCCCTGCCACCATCCGCAAAATCGCCTCCGTCCTCTCGATCATGGGTTTTCTTTTCTATTGATCTATTTGGCAACTTCTCCTGCTTATTCTCATCTTCTTCTCCCGCGCTCTCATAGGACGGCGATTCTATAACATGTGACAGACTAAAATGATAGTCGACTAACCCATCGCCGGATCCACCTTTTGGAGGCATAATTGACAGCGAAAGGGACTGGCCAACAAAGCAGTGGACAAAACCAAAGCTTTTGCTACTTCCATCAAAGTTGAATTGAAGAGGATTTTGAATCTCTTGATCATTGGAAAAAGTAGAATCCGGGTATTCCTTACCAAGAGCATCGTAGAAGGATTTCTCGGTGGTTTGGAGAGCCAAGCCCTGTTGAAACATACAAGGCTTATTTTCCAAATCATCTTCTTCCATAAGCATTTGGTTTATCAGCCTGAGAGTTCCATCGCAGAAATCGCCTTCTTTTGACACGTTCGAGTCCAAGCTCACACCCGAAGATGAAGCAGGAGACACATGCTCTGTGTACCCTTCACTTGAAAGGGAAGGTAGATCTACGGAGTACTCATGCTGATTTTGGTACAAAAAAGGAGCTGAAAATAGTTGTTCAAGCTCACCCATTAGAATCTTATCCGAGGATAATTTCAAGATACAAACGATCAAAACACCGTGACCAAGTGGTTTCTGGGAATATAGAGAGAAAAGAGAGAATCGCGGAGTTGGATTAGTCCCAGATTATGCGGAGTCGGAGAATGTAAATGGCTGGGTGAGGTAGCATCTTACGATGTTCACATAGCTAAAAGAACAAAGTCAAATACATTTTCAGAGTTTGAAGATTTCATTAGTCAAATACAGTTCATTAGATTTCATGAGTTGATCCCCATCCATGAGTGGCTATTGAACAAGAAAAGTCGTTTCCAGAGTAATACTACTATATATGTATAACGGCAATGTACATGATAGTATATTATAGCAGCAGCCGGCGGATGCCAGACAGTAGTACGTGTGCTCGTAAAATTAGACAAAAGTATGTGCGACTAGTGATGATCATGTTGAGATTGAAAGACAGAGACAGCATTAATTAATATTGTACAATTAATAACAATCTAGGAAAAATAATTCAAACGTACAAAAATGTTACGTGCGTTTGGACTTTGGAGAGAAAAACACTACAATACAGTTAGAGGAACAAAGAATCAACTCAAAAGTTATATATTATTATTTTTGTTTCAATTCTGATGGCTAGAGTAGATCAAAGTGGTATCCTACTATGACCAGTATTTATTGTGATCCATATGTGAATATGGAATTTAGAGTTTTGTCTAGTGTAGCATTTGTCAACCAAACACCTTGTAATTGGCACATGGAATTCACAGGATAAGACAAAAGCCGCTCTGTTTTATCATACTCATGCATATACTATATATTCCGTTCTAATACTCTTGCTTACATGTGGTGTCTGTAAGGGCGGTACTACATGTAGTTTAAGGTGGGCTACAGCCCAGGAGAGTTTAGAAAAAATAAAAAATTATATGTAAAATTTTAGCCTGACAAGTTTTAGCTCATCTCATTTTCATTTTGTAGCCCAACCCATCCTAGATAATTATCTTCATTAGAAGACAACTTGTTGAAAATATGATTCGACAATAAATTATTTCTACTCTCGAAAACTACGTAGGGCACAACTTCAATAAGGTAAAACTTCAACAGCGTACGTTTTTTTGTATGTTTTTTTAATTTTGTGTATTTACCTACTTCTGTACAAATTTGTTAGACATTAATTATAATTTTCTTTTTATACTCACACACACATGTATATATTTTAGATATTAAATTTTGGATTAGCCTAGGATAGATTAGATTCCTGGTTCCACCATTGGGTGTCTGTATGTGTGAGCTGTTGCAAATAGTATTTTTGGAAGAGCTTAGCAATCATCCAGAGCCGGCTCCAATTTTATACAACTACTATATATGTGTGTATATGACAAAAATAGTCTATTCCGTTTGACCAAAAAAGTATATGGCAAAAATAGTAATGAGAAGTTCTCTACAATTAAGGAAAAAGGCCCAGGATAGGAAACAAAATTCGAAATAAAAAAGAAATTCCTCAAGATTATGTTATGGGTTGCTTCTTGTTTTTTTGATAAGAGAAATTAGAGTCTCTAGGATAATTAGCCTAGAAATATTTTGAGGTAACCATTTGTTTCTCAATCTTTAAATCAGAATAGATATATTCCAACTCTAAATGTAGCTTCTTTCAAAAGAAGGTTTTCGAAATCATAACTGAAAATAAAATTCTCCTTAAGATCAATCACGTTGACAATAGAGATTTTATGTAGGTTAGTTTTAGGTTCCGTTTGTTTCGATGTAAAATGTTTTTTCAGAAAACAAACTTCAAACTTTTATTTTCCAGTATTTGGTTGACACTTGAAAAATATTTACAGAAATCGATAAAATAGTGTAGAGAGAGAGGGAGGCTTAAACAGTGGAGAGATCTGAGAATATTGGAATTGAACGTGGGTCAGGACTAATAATCGAGAAAACTGAGCAGTGAGAATTGTAATAGAAGGCAGTGGGTTCATTTCAAAAAATAACTTACGGAAGATTTAAAGGTAAGTCATTGTCATCCAATTAATGAAAATTGTTTTACATGTAAAATGTTTTTCTCATTTTTTACACAACCAAATACCGAAAAATAGATAAAATATTTTGTCGGAAAACATTTTACGTCCAAACAAACAGAGCCTTAATATCAATATAACATAATTTCTTAGCAATACTTGACTGCATCTCAAAAAGTTAAAAATAAATAAATAAATGTTAAGCCCTGATTTTACAGAATATTAATAATTTTGAAAAGCCCCATTCTAAATTGTCGCTTTAGGTCTCCAATGGGAGAAGTTTTTCAGTGCCGGGTGGGCACCGGCCACGTGGTGCCGAGCACCATCTCGGCTGTCTAAACGTGTTTTGGACGGTCCAGATCTGTTTGGGTAAATTTGGAGTGTAAAATTACCAAAATACCCCCGCAAGCCCAAACAGATCTGGGCCGTTCAAAACACGTTTGGACGGCCGAGATGCGTGCTCGGCACCACGTGGCCGGTGCCCGCTCGGCACTGAAAAATTTCTCCTCCAATGGTCTTGAGCCGGCCCTCCAGTCACCATCGTTAATTTTCGAGGAAACATAAAGAACAAGAATCAAACTCGAAACTTGACATTGCAAAACTCCCAACTGGAGTGAGCTGCCTAATGCTGCGCCGACGGAGCCGCCAAATGCTGTGCCTGGTGAGTAGCGACCAACCAGTGGATTGGCTAAACAGCCCGAACCTAATACTTTAGCCATAATCGTAATTGAAAATGCGAGCCATACATTTTTGGTTGAACAACATTACGAGTTTCTAGTGGATACCCCTGTAGCATGACTTCGTTTTCTTGAGCCTGTTGAGCATTTCTATTGTTCCTGTGCCGGGAGCAGTTCTAATCGAATTTTAGTTCATACATCAGGTTTCCGAGAACCAAAAGAAGAAAAGAGATCACCGAATGGAAGAAAGCCATAATGATCCGAGTCTCTTCCAAGTTCACGAGGAGCGCTTCAACTCCTGACTCTATCCTCTTGTTCTACAGTTTTTTCGGTTGTGTTTTTGTTGTTTTTGCAGGTGCTCACTGATTCTTCCAGGTGGTAGATTTCCCGTGCTTGTCAATCTTCATTAATCTTTGCTTGTCAGATTCCCTGTTTCTGTAGCTTTCTTCCTTGTACGTCCTGTAATTTTCTCTAGTTCCATGAATGAAGTTCTTGCACTTTCTAAGCAACAAAAAAGGAAAGAAAAAAAAAAAACCCCACAGAAGCATCACTTTCGGTGAACAGCAGCCGCATGGATTCTCAAAATCATCAATTCGTAAATCTTCAATTGACACACATCAAACTTCATAAATTCAAAAGTATTTATGTCGTGCGAAATTGCCAGTAAACTGCAACCGTGTTGTTGAAGCATACGAATTCCCCATGTGAGTAGTTCAGGGTAGTTAGGATATGCTTTCGCAGTACTCAAGAACATAATTGGATCTTCTGATTGCTAAGCTTTCGTCAAGAAATACAGAAAACTTGGGGAAACAGGGTTCTGAACTAATCACCTGTTTCCCCACTCCCTAACGATGGAAACAGAAAACGAAAATCATCATTTTTCCATTTCCATGAGACATATGTATGCTCAAAAAGCACGAAAAATAAACCAAGAAACTCAAATGTAGCTTATAGCATATGAATTCACCATATAGATTTCATCTGCTTGAATAAAGAGGTTGCAACCAGAGACTCCTCTCACATAAAATTAATCTGGACCGATAAATCATTGATACAAGGATCCACAAACTATAGCTAACAGAGACGACTGAATCACGACACAATAATTTCATCGAAGAAAAGTTTTCACAATGCTTTAAGAAAAAAATTACATCAATGGAAGAAAAGCTACAATCTGGCAGGTATGAAGCCATGTGGGATATCGGCATTTACAACCGAAGACGGAAGGAAAGATAACCACTCTAGCCTCTGTGCAACAAGAAAATCACAAAGAATACCCGAAAGAAATTCAAAAAACAATTTACAACAATACCATTTTTTTATTTTTTTGGTACGTTGGAAATTTACAACAATACCATTGATTCTAAGAAATACAACTACACTACTAGAACTCCTTAGTAGGCTTCCAACAGGATATAGCATAGATAATCCTCCCCTTCCAACCCTGCACCATCCAGTTGCTATCCTCATCCACAACAAAATCCTTATTATGAGCCCTCCCTACATAACCCCTCACATCCTCCATAATCTCCCGGTCAAGCGGAAGCTGCCGAAACCCTGCCCTCACATTCCTAGCTTGCCACTGCTTGTATGTTTCGGGCCTCTCGACCCTCTCGGTACCCTCACACGCTATCACATTCATCGCATCCCTCCCAAGCAACTCCTTCTCATACATCATCCGATATTGATCATCGCGCGGCACAGTGGCGTCAAACATATCAAACAGTGCAGAGAAGTGGAAGAGCGCCTCCTTGAAACGCGTGACAAAAAAGGGAGCATTATGTGTCCCGTTTAGAACACCATGAACAAATAAAACTGGATTAAGCCTCTTGATTAGGTTTAGAACCTTGTCTCGCGGACTACTCACCACTACTGTGTCATCAGGAACATTTGTTAACCGGAACAAACAATTCACAACAAGAACTTCATCTTTGTCAACCTTAAGATCCTCAAGTTGGATGGTTTCCAATTTCTTTGCTATGGCGTGGTACTCAAATGGGACTCCAAATCTCGTGCAATACTTTTCCAACCGACGACCTGTCTCCTCAACCCTTTCCGCCGGACGGAAACCCGGCTGGGGAAGTTCTATTCCGGTGATGCGAAGCTTAGGGGGCCCTCCAGGTCTGACCGATAGACGCTGGATAAGGCAGGGCCACTGGAAGCCGTAAAGTATACCAAAATCAATAATGTGAAGCCTCGTTGCTTTCTTCGATAATTTCCCAATAGATTTATTCGCAAAGTAATTTGAAAGCAACTTGAAAGGGCAAGCTTTAATATATACTTGGTAGCCTTTCAAGACATCGGCCGCTGATATTCCTGCAGAAGGAAAAGCTGTGTATAATGTGGTCCCAGCACCAGCCAAACGCGTCCCAAGAGCATTTGCAAAGAAATGGGCCAATCTTTCGACACCATCACCGTGAGGAGAAGAGTGTTGCCTAATCCGGTGAAGCAGTTCATTAGCAGTTCTGGAATCGTTGCTCGAAACAGCTTGTGCGCATTGAGTCAGGAGAGTCCTCAAATCCACCATTTCCTTTTGGTTGCTTTGTTTCTTACCTCGTGGCCTTCCTCCATGTGATCTTTTCGATGTGCCATTTTTCAAGGCACCATCATCAGGGCATAACGGGGTGTCATGATGCTTGAAGGGACATTCTGCAGAGTCGTGCAAATGAGGATTCAAAGCAGGACAAAGCAACACCTTATCAAACATCTCCGATTCCGCATCGGACTCTTCCGAATAACTTGCCAACTGCTTGTTACTACGCTCACCTTCCGCATCACCACTATCCTCTCGGTCATGATTCTTCTTTCCCCTCGATCCAGTTGGTGAATGGTCCCTCTCATTTAGCTCCGCATCAGCATTACTATCTTTATATTCCGAACTTCGGCTAAACTTCGGATCTCTGCTTCCGAATTGGGAGAAAATTTGGCTCTCAGTACCAAGAGAAACCCCAACATGAGGTGGACTAACAAACGAATCCACTAATGGCCTAAATACAGCATCTGAAAAGTTGTTTGATGAGCCAAATGAGTGCAAAAATGAATCAAAGTCGTGATCAACATGAGAAGACGGGGTAAAAGAGGATTGGAATCTGTATTGATCATGAAACCAATTGGACTCAACGAAGTTGTCGGCAGCAGTCAAGCTGTTACTACTGTGACTACTGGGAGATCTAGAGAAGCTGTCAATTGGGCTATCGGCATTTCGATCAAAAGGGCGTTGATTTTCGAGAGAAGGGGGGTATTCTTGGCCGAGGACATCATAGAATGGTTTCTCAGCAGCTTGGAGAGCCAAGCAATCCTGTTTCATGCAAGGCTTATGCTCCAAGTCCTCCTCTTCCATAAGCATCTGGCTTATGTACTTGAGGACGGCATCATCCGGAGTATCCAAACCCGAGCTCGGGCCCGAAGACTGATCCGTATCACTAGGGTTCCAACCGTTGGACAGGTTACCATACTCTTGGGGATCGGAAATCGGATAACTCGATTTGAATCCATTCGCAAGAGGTTGTTTTGGAAAGCATGGAATCAACTTGTGGTTCAATTTGCACCCGTTCATTGGACCCAAATATTCATGCCCTTGGACAAGGAAATCCATAAAAATTTTAACTAATATGAATTTTCAAGAAACAGATGAGCTCCCTTTGTTCCCAGGTACATAAATGGTGGTGGGTCAAACTCAAAATCGATTAGCAACAAATGGGTAAAGAGTTCATTAGCGCTTGGGGTTTTGGCGAACTGGTTACTTGTGTTTCCACACAGTAATAATAAGAACCTAAAATTGACAAAAATCAAAAACTGTAGACAAAATGGGTAACGGTGAAATCAGTATAATTAGCTTACTAGAAACTGAAAAAAATCAATTACCAACAAATGAATAAAAGGGTTAAAAGGGTTTAGGGTTTACGCAAATTGGGTACTGATGAATCCATGGGATAAGCTTCTAGGAACTAAAAATTAAAACATAGAAAGTGAAAGACAAACTGGGTACTGGTCAAATCAGTAGAATAATCTCCTAGGAACTGGAAAATTAACCGATAGAAGGAATTTAGAGGAACTGGGTAGTGGTGAAATGAGTGGAATTGTATAAAACTAGTAGGGATTGAACTGAGAAAAGAAATTAACGAAGAGGGAGGAGGAACAAAGTGGAAGAGTACCTTGACAGAGAAGCCGAAATCATAAGGATAGGATGAAATCCAGTGGACTTCCGGCTTTGTTATATAAGGTGTGAACGGGAGCTTTGTTTTCACATTTGTTTATATGGGTGTGAAACCCTTCCTAGAAGCTACCTCATTTGAAGATTTCATCATCTATCCGTGGCCATAAGAAACCCACCGGCTACTGCAATGACCGGTCAGTTTCACCCACTCGTGCCGGTGGTCCGTCGCAGACAGGTCCTGAGCTAAAGCTCAGGTTGCAAAATGAGAAGATATTTTTAACCGAGGAGTCGTGAATAGTTGTTGGCGGAGCCTATCGTGACACTTTTGAACGGTCACGATTGATTGCTACTAGAAAAAAAAACTTGAAATATCTCTCTGCAAAAAAATATAGGAGTATTTTTTTTTCCGAACATTAAAATATAGGAGTATATTAATATTGAGATTTTAGAACTTACTGTAGAATCAAAGTATTTAATTTTGAATGCCTTTTTATGGGAGAAATATAAAAACTTATAAGGGACTGAACTTTAAAAAAAAAAGCTCAAAAGGGATAAAAATAAGCAAAAATATAAGGGTTTTTTTTTTTTTACTTTTTCAATTCACCTAGTCAAGATGGGTGAATAATTTTAAAAAGTTGACTCTAAAATTAACAAAAGTTCAAAAAATATAAATAATTCAAATTAATTTGGGTGTATATGTTAGATTCGAGGAATATGAGAATTCAAGATAAAAGATGAGGAGATTTCCATCAAATTCTTAAATGTGTCAAATTAGACAGATAATTTTAACCATTTTCCTAAGTCCACAAAGTACAGGGAGTTAAGTGCAACAAATTGAACATGACACGGCAAATTAAAGAAATAAAATAAGTTCACTTAAGAGCAAATTACTATTATGGACTGCAAGTTTTATTTGATTACCTTAAAGTTTAATACTTTTTTTTTCTAAGGAAAAGACCCACGTTCTAATCCTATGCCCATTAAAAATATAGAAATAAATACTCCATCCCAGATTCAAAGAACCTGGTCCATGTTCTTGTGCAAGTGAAAATATTTTGGGGTGAGGGTGCGTAGTCTTTTTTTTTTTTTGGCGGGGTAATTGAGTTTGGGTGATTTTACTGTTTCACCCTAAGATGAATCATGTTACAGTAAATTTGGATGTAAATTTTGGATTTTGATTAGGACAATGTTGGAAATTACTTTTGTGACGGGACTTAAAAAAAAAAGGAAGACAAAATATATTAGAATAGATGTATAATCTATTCAATTCTATTTCAACTGCTAGGCCCTTTTGGGGCCTTCGCTCGTTGCTGGCGTGTCTAACTATTGTAATAGCAGTAGAACACTGTACTTTTATTATCTATATCAGTGTATTTCTATCGTGTTCAAAAAAAAAAAAAAGTAGTGAAGTAATTATTACTCCAAGATTTCTTTACGAATTTAAGTACTCCGTATTACTCCATGTATAGTCTGCACTTTTTTTAAGTTGTAAAGTACACAAGAAATTCAAATGCCTTTTGAAAAACAAAACCGAAGAAACTCAATAAAAAATGTTGTATTCACACTTGACACTTCTTTATAGTACATCACTATTCCATAGTACTAGCGTGCTACGTACTCCAGTTTTCCTTAGGCAAATTTCAATTATACTTTAGGGGTGATTCTGGACATGAAAAATTTGTAGATTTTTATTTGTGATTGAGAAGTTGTTAGGTATCTTTGATAGTGAATAAATTGTTGAGAAATGTCAAATTATTTCCGGTAGTGTATAAGTTATTGATAGATTTGTGAGAAGAGTTACTGTAGCAACAACAGTTTTTGTTAGTGAAAACGAGATGGTAAAATGTGTTAAGTTTTTAGTGTTTTTTGTTAGTGAAAACGGGGCATTGTGGTTTAGGTTTGGTGCGAATTGAACAATACTCTGTAAATAGTTTCATTTTGCCAAAAAAATGGCAAAAATTTACCACACCCATGTTTTGCTCTCTCTCTCTCTCTCTCTCTGGGCAATTTTGCCATATATTTTGCCATATGACAAAAGAATTGGCACTTGAGACAATTTGAGACAATTTTGGCATTGTGGGTGAGGCATCTAATTTGTTGCTCCCTCCGTCCATAGTCCGGTTCGCAAAATAAAAACTTAAAAATGATTTAAAGAACTCAATAATATGTATTAGATTGTCAAAAAAAAAAAGTTTTTCTACAAGAAATTATACCATGATTTTTCGGTTCTTATTTTACGAGACTATCATTTTAAGACGAGTGGAGTATATTTTGTGCAATGACAAAAAAAATTGCCCAAAATAACTACCGGTGGGGATGCTCTTATAAAATAACTCTACTGTACAGTCTGTACGAGTAGCAAACCCATACACTGGAGAAATTGTTGGGCACCGAGCGGGTACACGTGGTGGTACCCATCGGTGATCCTAACCGTTCAAACGTGTTTTTGACGGTCCAGATTTATTCCCTTTGTCTCTCCTCACCCGGCCACTCTCTCTCCTCTTTTTCCCTCTGTTTTGGATGGTTGGGATTGCCGACGGGGGTACCATGTGTGTGATACCCACCCAGCACCCAAAAAACTTCTCCATACTCTAGTAGTAGTAGTTTTTTTTTTTTTTTTTTTTTTTTTATCTTTTCCAGTTGATGAGAAAACGAGCGACAATTTTGGCCTGTACACGCGTGAGCGCGAGCGTAAAGGTCAAAGGCGCGAGAAATGGGGTCCGACCGCTGGTGTGATGAAGGGTCGTTTATGACCAGTGCCGGCTCTGAGTTTTTTGGGGCCGGATGCGAACTTTATATTTGAGACACATTATATAATACACAAAAAAAAAGACTAGAAGAATTAAAAACAATGATAACACAAAACTCAATAATCATTATATACTTTAATCCAAAATATATTACTTAAACATCACCCTTCTCGCATTTTTTGCAGCAAAATTAGGCTCTCAAGTTTAATGAATATTATAGATGTATACCTATACCTAATGGTACAAAATATATAGGGGCCCATAAAATTTGTAAAAATTTGGGAGGCAGATGCGACTGCATCACTGGCGTATGTCCAAAGCCGGCTCTGTTTATGACGGGGCTAACCGGGAGCCACCGGTGGAGTTGAAAACCAAAAACAAAACAAAAAGGTCCACGCCAAAAAGGCAAAAACGTAACGCCCAAGTAGAAAAACGATAACCATTATCTGCTTGACCGGTCACCTCTCTTTCATTGGTTTGGATTTTGACACTTTTTTGTCGTAGATCTTTTTTTAATGAATCAAGATGTAATAAAAATAAGGAGATAATTGAGAGGTGTGCGGAAACCGGGGCCGGCTTGCTCCCATTGGGGTCCGCCCCAGTAGACGATTGGTGTAGAATTTATTTATTTTGAAAGGACAACGTTGGATCTGCGTGGCTAGACTTATTGCTTATTAAGGTAGTACTCAGTAACTTGCAACAATAGCCAAAATTAAACAAATGGAAATCTACGCACAAAATACTCCTACCAACTAAGCTCGATAATTTTTTGGCATTTTTTTGTTGGCGTATAATTAAGATGCATGTTGACAAAGCTGTATGAACAATGCACACGACAACTAATGACATGGGGACACGAGGATTAATTTGGCTTGGTACTAGAAATTTTTGTAAACTTCTGTTTATTTAATGTACTTACTGTATTTAATAGTATATCGTTCTAGAACCTTACAACTTCATGGTGTCTCTCCATTCGCTATGAACGATGAGATAGAATGGCGGCATCGGCATGGCGCCAATGATCAGCTTTAGTTCTGCTGGGATTAAAAAAAAAAAATAAATGAAGTTGATTTTAAAGGGTGAGTCTTGAATTTTGAACGGATGAAAGAGCATATTGTAGTAATTGAAAAAACTAATGATTACATTCCTCATTGGAAAAATGATGACACACAATTGCATAAAACAATAGTATAACCGAACTGCGACCGGGAGACCCTGCCAAGCACAGGTGCTTGCCAGGGTGCCGAGCGCATCTCGGCCGTCCAAAAGTGTTTTGGACGGTCTGGATGTAAAGGTACCGAATGGATTTTTAAAAAAAAAGAAAAGGAAAAGGAAAAAGATGTTTTGATCCGGGCCGTCGATTCCGAGATGAACGACCGGATTGGCCGCTTGGCGCCCGCTCGGCAGGGGTGCCGCTCGGCAGGGTCCCCGGGTATCACAACCTTTAGTGTTGTTCATGATGAGAGTCTTGTTATGACTTTTACTAAAATACAGGGGGGCGGCTCTAGGAATGTACTCCCTCCGTCCTAATTTATTTATCTATTTTTTAACTTTGTTTTGTCCCAATTTATTTGTTCATTTGACTTTTAAATGGATAAAATTTCCTTTTTGCTCTTACTTTTTTGGATAAAAAGTAGTAACTTTCCATAAAAGTTGAAGGGCAAATATTGGAAAGTAGATTACTTTTAGGTGTAATCATTATGCTCCCTAAATAAGTTGGATTCCCAATACTCCCTCCGTTTCATATTGATAGTCCAATACGAAAAGTCGTGCCATTTTTTAAATCAAAAAATCAACTGTTCTGTGTATAATTTATTGAATTTTTTCGAACCAAATTAAAGTACTAATCGAGATCTTTAATACGGTGCGAAAAAATTCAACAAATTATACACAAAAGTAGTTAATTTTTTGATTGATTTGAAAAACGGCAAGAGAGAGAGAGAGTATGAGACTTTTAATATGAAACAGAGAGAGTATTAGAAGAACAAACTGGGACGGAGGGAGTAGTTAAGTGGTGACAAAAATAATATTAAAATAATTTTATATACGTACATATAAAGATAGAACTTAATTATGATTGAGGGCCTAATTTTTTTTGCTATGTTTAGTGTCTCCAATGGCATAACCAAAATTAAAAGTCTAAAGTTAGCAATGTTGGTAAAAAATATGACTCATAAAACTTAGCAACCCCTGAACCAATAACCAAATTTTCATATTTGAATAACCAAAATTATCGACATTTCTTTATTTGAAAAAACCAAATTTAATGAGGATCACACCATTTCGTGGTGCAATAAAGTTACGGGTACATACGAAATGTACGTACCATGTACATATGAGTTTCGTGGGGCCCACCTAGGATCCCAAAAAGATGATTCAAACCGTCCGTTATTTTTAAAATACTTTTTATGGAGCCTCGTAAAAAACAGCTCAACCCAATATAGATAAGAATTTTTTTCTGAATTTGTGGGGGTGCGAAAGTACTCATATGTACATGATATGTACACATAGCAGCACTCTTCGCTGTGTGTGGATAATAGGCAAGGGAAAACAGGATTAAAATTGACAATGATCATCGACAGCATGATTGCAATCAAATTTGTCTTGAAAAGAAGAAAAGCAATGCATTCACGATTCCTGTGGATGGAATAGAAATATTCTTTGTACTTTGGGTCAAGTTCACATGATCCATTCCTATTCAACAGTCTGCGAGTAGAGAGAAACCAATCGAAGCCTCCCACGTCAAAACGCAGGTGGGGTTGAATTGCAATTATTTTGCACATTTCAATTTGCTTGTCAACCGCACATGTGTTATTACTAATAAGAATTTGTATGGTCAGGTGAGATGAAGATCAAAAGATAGGTGATTGAACTGGAGCGGGACAAGTTCAACGTATCTCAAGGGTCATTTCAAGTGGTTCAACCACTAAACCAAACGTAAACAAGTTCACCCATCCATAGATTACTCCAAGTCAAGTTACGTTTAATGGTGAAGTTTTAATGGGCTCCTAAGTCCTCACGATTTTAAAAGACCTTGTACAAAATAGGATGACGATCTATTATTTATAGCACATAACTTATATTTCACCAAACGATATGGGATCACACCCGATTGACCTATTTGGTCACCAATCAGACAGCTCCGCACGGGTTTCAACCGCCCTCAGACCGATCGACCACTGCCGGCTAGAGCTCACAGTGGCGGGGCGTCACACTTCCCACTAAAAAAGTCCCCATTCAAGACAGATTTGGCCAAGAAATCTTCTCTCCACTACTACTTTCAGACCCGAACATGGGGTAGCAGTTGAAATGGAATTGAACAGATTAATCTATTACTACTGATGGGCAAGAAAAAGGACCAGGTTCGTTTAACCTGGGATGGACCCATTATTATCTTTGGTAGCTGGCAGGAGTATTTCTATTTCTTTCTTTATTGGGCATAGGATCAGAATGTGGATCTTTTGTAGGCCTTTTTGGGTGAGCTCCTCTCCCAGCCATGGAATGATCTGGACTGTCCTTGCCCATTTGTTGGGCTCACTTTGATGATCCAAACAGTTCACATTTCATAGCTCGTCGGGAACAAAAAGCAAACCAAAAATCAGGTTGATCGGTACGGTTTGAAATGATTTCGGTACATATTTGTCTTAGAACATAACAAGATTACAACATTGAATCGGGATCCATTTAACCCATTCATCTGGAGACAAATGCATTCCGAAATCATACAAAACGGTATCCGATCAAAATAATTTACAAAACAGTCCAGTTCATGTTCATGGACCGAGAGGCGAGAGGATCCTCCTTCGATCAAAATAATTTACTTTAAAAATTATTCGAGAAAATAATAATGTAAAAAATCATTTTGATCAAATGTGAATACATATATGGCCCCGTTCTGCAACTTCTGCTAAGGTTATTAGTATTTTTAAAAACCTATTTTCTGCTTTACGAGACACGTTATTCTTTCACAATATATCACCCAGTACTATGCCAATCATTTTTTAAAAGATGAATATGCTTTGAAATCATATTATTCGAAAATCCCAATCAGTATAAATTTTTACACGATGCCAAAAAATATAAAATTTCGGTCATCGAAATGAGCTCGAAAGACTGGTCATGAAGAAACTAGTTACATCGTTGGACCCCTTCCCGCATTTACTTCCGTAGAGTACGTCCCAAGGATTTAGTTGAATATCTCGATGAATAAAATATGGAAATCTCTCTCGTCATTCCAAATTAACAAATGGTCTTTTATCTACCTAATAAAGTAGTACTAAAACTAGGTTAATTGCATTTGGACACCACAAAAACTTTCTCTACAAGGAGCCATATGTGAGACACGTACACCTTCGGGGAATCATCGTATCTGCATTATGTTTATTCGACAGAGTCTTAAAATTAAAGAAGGTAATCCTAAGCGAAAAAAAGAAACAAAAAGTCTGGTGCATTCAAGAGTACGAGGAAGATTTCATTCTCTCTTTTGTACAGTATCTCTCTGAATATATATATACTAGTGCTAGCCCGTGCCTACGACACTACGTATCCTGGTTGGAAGGAGATGGCAGTTGTGTGATCTAGGTGAAAACCATGGACACTTAACCGGGAAATGGGAGGATGCACTACAGCTTTTGAATCAAATGAATCTAAACCGTTCTAATAACTTGTCCCCACATCATTCTGTTTTATAATATATATATATATATATGTATATCAGTCATTTTCTCCTAAGGACCACCTTATTTTAACTAAAATGCGGACCTCCCTATTTCTCCCATTTTCCGATCGAATTTCGATGATCCGAGCCGCTCAATGTGTTCAGAACGTGATTTTAAGGGTACCCGCGAGAAATTAGCAAAAAAAAGACCGGGAAGGGTTTCATCCAAGAAGTTTTTATTTAAATCGTTCGAAAAAAAATAAATAAAAACTGCTCGGATGAAACCATTTCCGGTCTTTTTTTTGCTGATTTCTCGCGGGTACCCTTAAAATCACGTTCTGAACACATTGAGCGGCTCGGATTATCGAAATTCGATCAGAAAAGAAAGGTCCGCATTTTATTAAAATGAGGTGGTCCTTACGGGAGACTGACTATATATATATATATATATATATATAGCTTTACAGCCTTCGCTACGGAGTAGGGGTTTTTTTTTTTTTTCCAATTGTAGGAGTATATATGTATGTAAGGAGAGATTATTCAGTGCCCCGTGTTCCTACTCCACCACAAAATCACATCTACTTGGTCTTGGCCTCAGCCCTCAGATAATTTTTATGGTGGTGGAGGGCATTGGGCATCACGTTATAGTGACCAGAGAATTGGATAATTTTTCGTACGAAAGTCTGTGGTGTAGCTTTTCCTTTATTACTGTACTTAGGAATCGTTCAAATTTTTTTGCGTTTGTTTAGTCTTGTGTCAAAGTTTAGTGGATTATTAATTCGTCTCGTCGAATCGAAAAAATAAAAAAAATGACTTTTACCCAAATATTTTTGAAAATATCCAACTTTTTGGGCTTCATCTTGGATATTTTCAAAAATATTTGAAAGTGATTTTCACACTACTCTTTTTGATATCTACATTCCTTTTTAGTGTTGAAAGTGCATTTTTTTTTGCTAAAAGACAAAAAAAAATGTAGATATAAAAAGAGGAGGGTGAATATTATTTTCCAACTATTTGGGTAAAAAGTAAAAAAAAATTACTTTTTCGATTCCACTTATCGACAATCACAAAAGTTTGGCGCAAAACTAATAAACACAAATTTTTTGAATAAGGACAAAACGCCTGAAAAACTAAAAGAGAAGCAAGAAGGAATTCTGCATTTAGGGCTAGTTCCAGAACACATTCTTAAAAAATAAGTACGTATTTTACATTTTCAAACTCAAAAATAATGTAAATGAAAAATATTTTTTCGATTTTTTTTTTGCATCGTTCAAAAGATCTTTCAAACAAGATTCATATTGTATATTTTTAGATTTCAGTAAGCCTTATTTTTTAGCTTAAAATTGTCTTCTTAAAAAATAAGTATTTATTTTGCGTTCTGGAACACACCTAATCCTAAAAACGTTTAGTCAGAGAAGCTAATAAGTTGTCGATCTTGTACAAGCAAATATATCATGGGAAAATGACGGCCAATGACGTGTTTTGATAATTAATATCCGCCAAAGACATTTTCAGTATTAACAAATGTTCTCAGCATGTCATTGATGGGTATTAATTATCAAACACGTATTCGACCGTCATTTTCCCATATATCGTACCGTTGTCCCTACTAAAATGCTACACATCTGTTCCGTTGTGCATCTCAATAGCGTTTTGGGCCCAACCGATCACAGATCCAATCAAACTCCTCTTGCATACACATTCACCTATCACTTACAGATCCGACCACGCCCTTCTCACATACACGTAGGCCCCACCATGTAGTTCCATATTTGGGACCCACGTGTGTGTGAGAAGGGTGTGATCGGATCTGTACACGTGGTCGGTAGATGTGTACGAAGCATTGTTGTTCCCATAAATACTTACGGGAGTATATGCTAAAAGGGTCATTTTCAGTCATTTTCTCTTCCTTGTGAAGCTACTAGGATTGAAGTAACCTTGTGATCAAAAAACAAAAAAGGACACCACATTTTGAACTGGTTTAAGTGAATTTTACTAGAAGTAAAACAAATTAAAAACTTCAACACGCAAGAAATTGGTACGTAGAGAAAGTGAAATCGCCATCGTCAGACCTTTCTTTGTCTTACATCTGTTTATTTTTGTATTTCAATTGGTCAAATCTTGATAAATTTGCTTTAATTCTCCTTCAATAGAATATTTCACTAATATTAATTTATTTCCCGTTTGAAAGTATCCATTTTTCCATCTTCACTCAAATTTTTCTTCCCAGAAGAAGAATAGAATACGGTAAGAAGAAAGCTAGCTCTTGATCTCTCATCATTCAACTGCCTTCACCCCTTGCTTTACAATCACTCCTATACATAATACATGAAAGCATTTACATTCTCCAGTTTTCCTTTTTGAAGAACATTTGTTAATTAAAAATGTTCTTGGCGGGTATTAATTATCAAAACACGTCATTGGCCGTCATTTTCCCGAATAAATAAGTAACATTGAGTGCAAAACCTTACTGCACTTTTTTCGTGAGGATGAACCCACCTTCCGTTGAATTGTGAAAAGTGAAAACACAGATCGGAAATGGAAAATAGGGCTTGTTCACTTGGACAAGTTTTAATTTTATCCGAGTCTCAGTAGAGACCTAATCAACAACAGAAAAAGGGGATACTCTAGCCATCAAATTCCTCCCCAATCCCGCCTTCTACTTAAAACTCGGAGACAAAAACTCTCTTCATCTTGAGTCTTGGCAGTAGTACTCAATCCATGAGGCGTGTCCCCGTGGCGTGTCGGACACGTATCTAACCGTGTCCCCGTGTCGGACACGGGGATACCTCGACCTCTAGAGGTGTTGGTGGTACATAGCAAGCAACTAACAATATTGAAGAGAACCGTTACAAGTTGCCTGTCAGTAACTAATGGCCACAAAATCAAAAACAACTTAGAGACTAACTGGTGACAAGAACAAAACTTTAGGCTGATAGTAATATTTTTCCCGAAAGATTGACAAGCAAGAAGAAACACCAAAAACCAGCTCTAACAAAATCAATCAAATATCAAATAAAGTTTCCCCACTGTGCAACAGAAAAACATGTAAAATCTAAGAGCTAGCAGATTTTTTTTTTTTTGGGTAAATCGAGCAAGCAGATTTAAAAGTACAAAAGAAAATTGCTAAGAAAGGGCGGCCTTCCAAAAAGAAACCAGCTCCTCTTGAGGTTGTACTCAATCCGTCTGGGTTATTTCCAACGAAACAGTATATACCAAACTAAACCTCAGTGCCTCAATTTCTACACAAACTAAGAATATAGCTCCACGTGCAGCAGGAAAAAAAAACACAGAAGTCCTATCTTTTCTTCACCTAATTATCTTAAGATAGAATGCTAGCAGACATAACTCTTTGCGCTTGCAACATCCGGAAATCCATCCATATGATAGTCAAAGTACAATGCTCAACCAAGCAACATTTGACAAACCATATACACCAAGCAGATGGACCAAAAGAGATGATTGAACGTTTCCAGATAGATTGCCAAGTTAGAACCTCCAAAAATTATCTTGTACTATCACTTTCTTGGGGAACCAATTAACAAAGTTAGCCTATCAACAAGAAAGATAAAACAAACACAAGACAATGCAATGCAATTATAGCAACAAAGTAGATCAAATGTCGAAATAATGGACAGAAAATCAGAGAGATAATTGATTGCAGAACAAGTGGTATCACAGTCGAGGTCACAAATTCCTAAATTGCCAGAGAACCATATTTGTCCATTCTAAGCAGTAAATAACGCTAAATTTTATTTATTGAGCAGGTTTCCAACAGGAGATAGCATTTAAGATTCGCCCCTTCCATCCCTGCAGCATCCAGTTGATGTCCTCGTCCACCACAAAATCCTCATGGTAACCCAACTTGACTTTAGCCCTCACATCCTTAACTATCTCGTCATCCAGTGGGAGTTGCTTGAGCCCAGCCCTTGTATTCCGAATTGACCACTGCCTAAACGTCTCTGGCCTTATTATCCTTTCAGTACCCTCACAAGAGACAACACTCATTGCACCCCTCCCAATGACATCTCTTTCAAATAGCATCCTCCCCTGATCATCACGCGGTAAAATAGCATCGAACATATCAAATGCTGAATATGCTTGGAAAAGAACCTCCTTAAAACGTGTGACGAAAAAGGGGGCACTGTATGACCCATTAACAATGCCATGGATGAACAAAGCCGGATAAATCCTCTTGATTAATTTAAGAACGGCATCCCTTGGACTGTCCCCATCTACTGTCTCATCAGACACATACCTCAAGCGGTTCACACAATTGACAACAAGCACCTCATCTCTCTGAAGCTTGAGATCACCAAGTCTAATAGTATCCCATTTCTTTGCCACACCATTGAACTCAAATGGGACATTAAATCTCTCACAATAATAGGCCAAGCGACGTCCAGTCTCCTCAACCCTTTCTGCAGGCCGAAAACCAGGTAGGGGAAAGTCTATTCCAGTAAGACGAACACTAGGAGGCCCACCGGGTCTCATGGAGAGATGCTGAAAAAGGCCCGGCCATTGAAAGCCATGTTCGATTCCAAAATCAATTATGTGAAGCCGCGTTGCTTTCTCAGTAAGTTTCCAAATCATCTTGTTTGCGAAGAAATTCAACATCTTTCTGAAAGGGCTTCCTTTTACATATGCCACGTAAGCTGCTAGGGATTCAGCAGCTGTTAGCCTCTTGGTCCAAAGTGATGCATCCAATGCTCTCCCGGTGCCAGCGAGGCGCGCCTCAAGGGCATCTGCTAAGTAATGGGCCGTTCTTTCAGTACCATTGCCATTAGGAGAAGAGTGTTGGCGGATCTGCTTCAGCAGTTCATTAGCAGTTGTGCTATCAATTCTCGCCACAGCTTGTGCACATTGAGTTAAGAGAGTCATCAGATCAACCACTTCCCTTCTCTTGCCTTGTTTCTTACATCGTGCCTTTCCTCCACTTGGTCCTTTTGACTGCACATTCTTCTGCAACTTCCCACCCAATCCATTGCGTGAGGCTTCATAAATGATACTGGCTGAAGACTCCTCCTTGTGCAGATGAGGATTCAATGCAGGACAAAGCAACACCTCATACATCCCGGATTGCTCATCGGAGTCTCTATCATAACTGGCCAACTGCTTGTTACTCCGGCCCACTTCCCAATAATCACCATCCTCATCATAGTGGTTTTTCGTTCCCCTCAATCGAGACATTAAGTGTTCCCCAGAATTCATCTCAGCCTCAGCCAGTGTCTTTTCATTTTGATCTAAGACGTAATTCTCATGTTCTTCCTTTGAGAATATGAGTGTAAACTGGGAACTGGCTTGGCTCACCTGAGACGGATCTAAAACCTGAAACGAACTAACAAGAGAATCCACTTTCCCATGAAAAACACTCGAAGAACCAAACGATATCCAATCAGACCGAATAAAGCAGTCCGAGTCGTGATCAACACGAGAAAATCCAAGCTTATTTCGATAACCAATCGAGTTGGAATCAACAATCTTGTCAACAGACACACAACTATCAAAACTTAGACTACTGTTGGGCCTAGTGAAATCATCCGGGCTGTCGGCATCCTCACATATAATCGGTGGGTTATGAAGGACATTGTACAAGGATTTCTCGGCAGCTTGGAGAGCCAAGCTGTCCAGAATCAAACCGGGCTGGTTTTCCCAGTCATCATCATCATCATCTTCCATAAGCATCTCAGTTATGTAATTGAGTACAGCTTCGCTTACATTGTTCTCATCCGACCGCTTGCCGGGAGATGGAGCTAAATTAGTCTGATGGGGAAGATTTGGAATTAGGTATTCGAGTCCATTTACTAGGTTGTGATCAGATGAAGAAGGAACCAATATTTGGTCAAAGCCGAACAAATTAACTGACCTAGAATATTGGCATCCTTCCACAAGTTCATCCATTGACTCAAATTATACAAAAAAAATTAGCAAAAGAACAAAATTATGCAGGGTTCCAAAGTCAGAGATGCATCCCTTTCGATTGGCAAGAACAACAGGAGAATAAGTAGACTCTTCTAGAGTACACAAACACAGCTAAATCCAGACCAATACGCATTGATTCGATATACACGTATGCATCATAATATGGAAAAAAGCTTTAGTAGAACCTGGATTTTCGGCTTCGGTTTGGTGGTAAGTAATTTCTGGAGGTGGGATTTTGTTCTTCGTGTTTTCTTTCTGTTCTTGAGTCAGCAAAGGTACAAAGAGAAGGGGGATAGACGAGCCAAAGAGAGGTAAATCAAACATTTATAAATAAATTAAGATAAAACAGCAATAAAGATGGAGATCGACAAGCAATCATATGCAAGCAAACTATTGGTTAATATTTCATATCTCTGTCAATCCTTGTTTGAACATTTCAAGAATGTTACGAGTATGTATTTTAAGTTTCTAACCACTTCAAGAAAAGAAAAAAAAAATTGTTTTGTCCTTCTTTTCTTTGCCTTTATAGTTTTTAGTACAATTAGTTTAACTAGAGAGTAGGGGGCTGCAAATTAACCGAACTGTTTGCAAGGCTCGATTTGTTAGGGCTCGGTTAAATCCGTTTAATAATAGAGCCAAGCTCGAGTTTTGGACTCATCTAGTAAACCGATGAGTTTAAGTGTTTAACACTTGAAAGGTTGGTTCGGCTAAAAAAAAAAAAAAAGGCTCGACTACTTTTTAGATGCTCAATTAGCAGATGAATCAAACTTGACTAGTTTACACTCGAGCCGAGTTCGAACTCGAGTTTTTCGCTCGTTTAGTAAATGGGTCGAGCTCGAATATAACCAAGTTTAGCTCGGCTTGGCTCATTTGCAGCCCTACGTGAGACAAACGAGGGGGAGGGAAGAGAGCATGAAAAATATAGAAATTGATTTTGGCACTCCACTCTTAGCCATTAGCACTCCATTTTTTTGTCTTTTTTTCTATTTTAAATTACCAAATTACCCTTTAAAGTGGATGGACGCTAACAAAAATAAAAGGATGGACGCTAACAAGAATAAAAGGTAATTTGATAATTCTAAGATAAAGACAAAAAATGAAGTGCTAATGGCTAGATGTAGAGTGCCAAAATCACTTTAAAAAAATAGAAATATAATCTCAAGAGTGGCTATACCTAAAAAGTTGGTGGATAGTGACTTTATTTTATTGTGGATATCCAAACAGTACCAAGTACATTGCACATGCTCGAAAAGTAAGAGCAAAATTCTGATTTTAAAAACAAATAACTTGAATTAAGAAAACCCCCTTGTCCCTTTGTATCTCCGATGCCCCTACAAATGGAAATAGAATAAATTTGCAGTTAATTCTTTACCATAAATTAAATGTCTCAGAATTTCTATGATGATTTGGTGGTGGATTTTTCTGGTGTTCTTGCGCATGATATCTGAAATTATAATTGGAAGATAAAATAAAAAATATAAAAAATTGGAAGATCTAAATTGCTGGAAAATGGAATTGAAGATTAGCCAACATGGGAAGAAAATCAGAATGCACAAGATATGTCAATTTTTCCTTGATGTTAATGTGAGAGAAGCGAGAATTTTTTTTTTTGCTCGGCGAAGCGAGAATTGCTACGGTCCAATAAAGACATCCATGAATTCGAAGCCATGGGAACAAGATAACCCTTCAATATTTTATACATCACCGAGTGCATACAGGAGCAGATTTATCATTCAATGGAGTGCAAAGGCCATTTGTAGTACTGTAAGCGATGTTCGACGTCCGTCTTGTGCATTCCTCCCTTGGAAGCACAGACACAGATGCAGGATACGGGCACGACATGGCACGAACACGTATCCACTAATACAATCCTTCTGGGTAAAAGCTTAAGGTCATGTGCAAGAAATTTACAGGGAACATGTTCATTTCGGTTTTTTCAAAAAAAATGAGCTACTTCTTAGAAGCCAACAAAACAAAAAATAATGGCTTCTAACATCTTGAACTTCCACCATCTTAGTATCTTGGACTTTTATCAGTCCCCCAAGAGGAATGGTGTCCCCCTTAACCAAAACACGCAAAAAAAGGTTTCTAGCATCTTGAACTTCAACGATCATTGGATCTTGGACTTTGGTGAACTTCATGTAGTCCCAAGGTATTTAAAATAGCATCTTGAACTTCCACCATACTTCTTGCATCGGCCCAAAATACATTCTGCAATCGACCCTTTTCATTCACATCCATGGCATAGTACAAGTTAAGAGTTATAAGCTTTGCATTTTGCCAAAGTAATTGTGCATGGCAGTTGCATCTCCTTCCTTAAGCTTCAACCGCCGAAATTTTGGAAGATGATTCCTACAATCCTGTTCTGAGAATCCCAACTTCTCATACCCCCCTCCCTCAACCAATAATGAAGTAAACTTCTTGTTGATCCTAATTCCAGCCATATCATTAATATCAAGCCTCCTGTTCACAAATGAATTCAAAACCCTATTGGACTTGTAAAACCGGTATTTGCTCGGACTCATCTCGTGATTATGGTCGAGTACCAAGGAATTCAACTTCCAACTTCCATTGAAGCAACAAACTGCATTAGGTCTTGCTTCGCATTCTGTCTTTGTTTGTGGTCACAGCTTCACAGGGTTACTAGTTTCTCTTTGGCTTTCCAGCATGACTACAAGCTAATGTTAGACACTTAAATTTCCTGTTAGCTCCTCTCTTTACATTCCTTTTGATCACTGAAAAACCAATTTTCCTGGCATATCTTGAGTAGTAACCATGCATCTCATCAAGGGAAATAAATTCCATTCCACACTTTAGGAACCTCAACTTTGTTTTCTTCATTAGGATCAACATTGTTGGCTTCATTGGGGTCCTCAACCTTATCTTCTTCAATACCCGTTTTGTTGAAAATATCTGTTGTAAACAAGAACGGGTTACCTCAAGATTATGCTATTGAAATACGGAATACCAATTGTAGAACAGCGTCTGGGTTGAGTCGCGGACTAGGTCGCTTTCTTTAAGACGTTTCGCGGCTCTGCCCAGATTGTGCAAGCAGTTCGTTATTGCCCCGCCGTCCCCAGGATAAATCAGCCCAGAATTCCTCCTCTGCTCGGCCTCCTCTGCACAGAAGAAGACCGAAAACAAAACACAATTCTACCTACTGCTCGAACTCAACAGAAAACTTTTAGGGGAGGAAGAGAGAGTTGATTTTTTCTGTGTGTAAAATTGATTCCGAAATGCATAATTTATAGGTGCGGGTTGCGCGTGATTTTGGAAACAGAAAAATCAGATCAAATCAAAAGATTTTGATTGACTGGAAATTTTGTAACAAAATAAACGTGTTCAATTTTAGCAAAACATGGCTTAACCATTTTACGTGCGCGAGGCTTAAATCCCGGACGCGCACCTAGTTAACTGGTTTACAAATCAATTTTCCAAATTGCCGCCCATTTTTTTGAGCGCGCGAAACCTCTCCTTTGGTCTTTTTTTACAAACTCATTAGTGTGCAATATCATTTAAAGTAGAAAGAAATTTTGTGACTTCCCAATGTGGGACTAGAGGAAAGCAACATGTTTTACAAATACACACACCAAAGTTCCAACACGTTTTCTGTAATTCAACATCGATTTCATCTGAATCCGAATCCCTACTTGAATAATCAAATGACATCTCTTTCCACGCCCCTACACTAAAACATTCCAATAGTTTAGTCTCAACAATTATAATGGCTTTTTAGGGCCGGCTTTTTATACTACCTATAATTATAATGGATGTTGATGTTTAACCTCTTGGAGTAGTTCTTTGGTCTTTAAGCGTTATTCTTTTTTATCCTAGAGGGCCGAGGCATTCTGACTTCATTTGCATGTCTTGCTGTCTGTTAAGGGGCTAGCTAGGAGGATTTTTTTTAAGCACCCGTGTCAGGTTATGAAACCCTCATACAAAGTTGTTCTCTACTTGAGGAACAGATTTGCAATATTGCTTTGTTTTCGCATCTTTCAGAACCAGCTTGAGGAAAACATTTGGGGATCACTGTTTTTGAAAAGTGAAACACTCAGTTTGCATCAAATTCACTTCTTTGCAGAACTTGTTTTCGAGAATTTGATGACGCCTTTTTTTATCACCTAAACAATGAGTTATAGTCTGAAACATTTCTGGCAAATTAAGTTTCAAAAATTGTCAACCAAACAAGTTATTGAAAAGTAACAAGAAAGTGCATCCAACATAGCCTTGGCCCCTGTATGGATTTCGTTGCTAGTGAGTCTGTCTGTTTTAACTTTTATATCCTAGGTATTAGTTTTTCTAGCAAGGGTCTCAGGTTCTGACGCCCTCAGAAAATTTGCTCAGTGTGGTTGTATTTTGAGAATCAGATTTGCTGAACTTTTCGGATCCTTTTCTTGGAGATATTATACACATTCATTCGTTTTCATGCCCTACTTATTTTGAAGGGAATATTTTTTTAGTACTGTTCTAAAAACTGAATTATTGTCAGAAGTCAATAGTTTTCGAAAATCATCAAAGGTGGTTCTTAAACTGCAGGCAAAGCATATCTGTTTTTCCAAAAGGAAAAGGAAAAACTGCATGCGGCCGGATAGAGTGTTTTGAGTCTTTTGACCCATCTGGGTTAGAGTGCAACCTTTTGTTTTCCACAGCTCAACTCATTTTAGTAGACGTAAGGAGGGGAAATGTTGGTTTTGAGCTTGATCTATGCTTGATATATTACACTTATGTTTTTGCTGTTGGTTTAAGTGTGTCGTGCTGAAATCTCTGCAATGTTGTGTTTCTTTTGCTGTTTTGGGGGGTTTGAGCTTGATCTATGCTTATTAAACTTTGTCATACTAAGATAAGAAATTCCCTCCAGTATAACGTGAGATGCATATTTTATTTTATTTTTTGATAATCAAAACAGTGCCCATCAGGGCTTACAAAGAAGAAAATCCCTATTCCCTAGCTACAACAGAGGAAATAAAACCAGTACGTTTGGGAAGCCACCCACGAGGCCACGAGACTGGTAACAAGTCTCTCATCGCTTTTGTTGCCACGACATGAGCCAGCTGATTTACCTTCCATCTTGCCCAGGCAAAAGTCACCCCCAACTCCTCTCTAAACTGTCTAATATCCCAAACGATGGTTGCAATATCCCACGGAGGAACTAATTCAGAGACACTGAGTTTTATAGCAAGCTGGTTATCCAATTCAATCAAATGCATTTTCATATCCACAAAATTGTACCCAGAATTTTCTTATCCATTACATAGAGCACAGTTGTAAAAATAGAAACAACATGCATTTATCTCTTTCCATTTCTAAAGATATAACAAAACACCTCGTATAAATGTAACCATGTAACCATTGAATCTTCAGTACTTGAGTTTACGCATTCCTGCGAAGAATTTAGAGAAAACCCCCGATTTCTTTTGCTTCTGCATGAGGAAGAATTTTCAAGTTTTAGTCACCTCGTGCCAAAAAATATACTGTAAATGAAATATATATATATACACACACACACACACACACATTCAATGTAATTAATAATAATCAAAAGTAGAAGAAAACTTATTTGTACTTAATTTGTCTCAATTCTTTCTCACCTGAAAGCTGATCTGCATAATAATTTTCATTTGAGCTGCTGTGGGTTCACTTGCTCCCTTCTTCTTCTTTGCCTTCAGTCCTTGCTTACATTGGGAAACTAGAGACCGGAGAA
>JAOTQK010000005.1:7428332-7438756 GCA_025642025.1 Rhododendron ferrugineum
ATATATTAGAAACACAATAGTATCCCTTATACTTTTCACTATGCTATACCTAAAAAGTTGGGGGATTGTGACTTTATTTTATTGTGGATATCCAAACAGTACCTAGTACGGAGTACATTTTTTTTGGGTCAAACGGGAATAGATACCTAGTACATTGCACATGCTCGAAAGTTGAAAAGTAAGAGCAAAATTCTGATTTTAAAAACAAATAACTTGAATTAAGAAACCCCGTGTCCCTTTGCATCCGATGCCCTTACAAATGGAAATAGAATAAATTTGCAGTTAATTCTTCCCATAAATTAAATGTCTCAGAATTTCTATTGATGATTTGGTGTGTCCCGTGTATGATATCGTAAATTATAATCGGAACATCTAAATTGCTCGAAAATGGAATTGAAGGTGTAGCCAAATGGGAAGAAAATCAGAATGCACAAGATATGTCAACAATTTGCCTTGATGTTAATGCTTTTGCCAGCAACCAGCATAATAATGGAGCAATAGTTAAGGAAGAAACATAAATAAATAAATAAATAAAACCCCATCCTCGAATTTTGTCAATGTCGTCAAACTCTCTCATTTTTCGCACAACCAAATAATCGATAGCCTGTAGAACTGATCAAATACTTGCTGTTCAAAAAATAAAAGAGAGAACTGATCAAATACATTTGGAAGCAAGAAGACGGGGCTGCCCCCCAGAAATCTACCATTTGATTACTGTAAGTTTGTTCATTGTAGCGCAGTTGCTACTACTGTGATCACTGTTCCATAAACAAACGGGCAGTGTTGCTTGGGCGGGAAACCAAGATGGAGCCAAGTTACTCAGAGGTTTCGGCGATTCATTGAGACAGACAGATAAAACCATGACTTGAAATGGAAGTGCTCAAGGGTCTGGCTCCATTAGCAGAATTCTGTTTAGAATTGCAGAAATCATTGCGTTTGACTTTGAAGACGTTTCAGAGTACTGGAATACTCATTGGCAAAACATGTGTTCATGACCTCCAGTTGATCAATACCATAGGACACAGACAGAAAATAAAAACGACAATGCCGTGATAGTAACGAGAATGGTGCTGGCAAAACAAAACCCAAAAAAAAAAAAATTTGAAAAGCTACTAAACCATCAGATAAACAACTCAAACAATGACCACTGCCTCTGGTAATATCGTACTGTCAGTTACAAGCGAAAACAGCAGCCTGTTAAGAATTTGAACACTCTCCATTCCGTTAAGCCATCATTCCATGAATGCAGCATTAGTAACAAGACTGCAGATGAAAAAGCTGCTAAAACCAACGGCGCAACAACTCGAGCAAAGTAACGAAGACCACCATATCTGCTATAATACCCCAAATCAAAACAGATGGAGTATATAACTATTGAACAGCAGCCTGCTAAGAATATGAACATATGCAGGCTGCATCTGTATCTTATTTATTAACCTGCATACAGGTAAACTCAGAGAGATGAAGAGCAGTCCAAAGAAAGTATAAGAATTACATTGTCCAGCATCCCCTGATATCAAACAGCTCTTCTTGTTGGACTATTTTCCCATGAAAGTTACTGACCAGAATCATATAATCTGTTGCTACCTACAATTGGACAGAGTATACCAGAAAATCTACTGATAAGACCTTTTAATCACACATTCATCACCTTAATATTTCAAATTTTCTGACATATTCAGAAGAAAATAAGAATTTGCCCATCTCAGAGATGGTGCAATTCGATCATGGAATTTCGAACAAAAACAAGGAAAGAACCGAACATGCTATTCTGCAATTTCTATCCTTGTATTAAGGTAAAGCTAAAAATGTGTACTACATTATAGACAAGGCTAAAAGCCCAACTATCTCTACGAACTGCCGCCGCAAAATCACAGGGCATACATCTAAACAAGAAGGGAAACATGTATAAAAAAAAATGGACAGCTTAAACTCCTAGGCTGCTTTCCAACAGGAGAGAGCAAAGATGACTCGCCCTTTCCACCCCTGCAACATCCAATCGCTAGCCTCATCCACAAGAAAGTTCTTGTTATAACTTGATTTCACCTTAGCTTTTATTTTCTTCGTAATCTCCTGGTTCAGTGGAAGTTGCCGAAATCCAGCCCTCAGTGTTCTAACATGCCACTGCTTGTATGTCTCTGGCCTTTCAACCCTTTCTAACCCTTCACAAGCAATCACATTCATAACCTCCTTCCCATATATATCCGTCTCATACTTCATCCTTTCTGGATTTTCACGTGGCACACAGGCCTCAAACATCTCAAACAGTGTAGAGAAATAGAAGAGAGCCTCACGAAACCGCGAGTCAAAAAATGGGGAATTGTAGCCCCCATTACCAACTCCATGGATGAAAACATCTGGCCTAATTCTCTTGATCAAGTCCAAGACCGCGTCCCTGGGACTATTCTCCAAAATTGTGTCGTCAAGTAGGCTGTGGAACTTGTAAAAAGAGTTAACAACCACCACCTCATCCTTCTGGAGTTTGAGTTCCTCAAGACGAATAGTTTCCCATTTTCGCACAATGAAATTGTACTCAAACGGAACGTTAAACCTCTTGCAATAGTTTTCTAGGCGATGTCCCGTCTCCTCAACTACTGCAGTCGGGCGGAAACCCGGCTGGGGGCAGTCTATTGCAGTGACACGAAGCTTAGGGGGCCCTCCTGGCCTTCTCGAAAGGCCTTGAATAAGAGGAGGGAGTTGAGTGCCGTGCATTATGTGGAAATGAATAAAGTGAAGGGTGGTTGCTTTCTCTGCTATTTTTAAAGTAGTTTGGGTTGCAAAGTAATTCGACATCTTCAAGAAAGGGAGCGTTGACATGAACATTTTGTAAGCCCTCAAAGCATCAGAAGCTATCATGTTTTTGGCAGTGAGGTCTTTGTATATCATGTTACCCGTACCTGCCAAGCGTGCTTCAAGGGCATTGGCAAAGCAATGCGCCAACCTTTGAGACGAATTGCCCGAAGGAGAAGAACGCTTCCTTATCCGCTTCAGTAGCTCATCTGCTCTCTTGTGATCGCTACTTGCAATCGAATTCATGCATTCAATTAGGAGGCTCCTCATGTCTACAGCTTCCTTTTTGCTAACCCTTTTCTTAGTACCTCCACTATATCCATCAATTGAGTTCAATGCAGACTCATCCTCCTCAGCATCAAAGAACAGTACCTTATCAAACAACTCATGTAATACCGACTCTTCAGCATAAACCGCCAACTGCTTGTTACTCCTCCCTTCTTCTAAATCATCCTCATCATCATTATGATGACTCTTTCTTCCCCTCATCAAATCGCCTGACTCTTTCTTCCCCTCCAAAACCTTTTTCTTTCCCTCGTGATCCGCTAACCAATTGTTGTCAAAATCGACAATCTCATAATCAGAACCTAGTATAACCCTCTTAGTTTCCTCTACCCCTCCCCCAGATAGCAAACTAAAATTACTAGTACTAAATGAAACACTAGCATCGTGATGTGGATAAAGAGGTTGACTTGGTGAGGGGTGATTTTCATTTTTATTGACAAGAACATCGTATAAGGATTTCTCAGCGACATGAAGAGTGGACTTATCTTCCACGTCGTCATCATCTTCCATTAACACCTGGTTTATGTATTTGAGAACGGCATCAGAGAAGTCATTTTCCTCCTCCTCATCGAAGCCATTCAAAAACGGTATATCACCAATTCCATGGTCAGAAACAGGATAGGGAAGATCGAAGTCGTGGTGATCTGAATAGGATGAACCCAAATTGGGATTGAATTCGTATTCATCATTCAAATAAGAAAAACCCTCCATAAATGGAATCGAAGATCGAAACCGTAACAAAACAACAGCTCCAAATAGCAACGAAAGTTAAAACAACAACAAAAACCCAGATTAGTGGTGATCTGAATAGGATGAACCCAAATTGGGATTGAACTCGTATTCCGTGTTCAAATAAGGAAAACCATCCATAAATCGGATGAAAAACGAAACCCTAGTAAAACAACAGCTCCAACTAGCAACGAAAGTTACAACAACAAAAACCCAGATTACGATGGTTCACTAAGGAAAAGAAACTACGAATTCTATGATGTGCTCAACTAACAGAATCAGCTGCGGACAAGGAAATGTAAACGTTTGAGGGTTGAAGTAAAATGGAAGCAAGAAACAGGTTACGAGGACGTCAAACCTGAGAGAAAGACGAGCCCAAGAATATCGACGTGCAGCTTCTGTCGGTATTGATATATATATATACACACACGGTTTGTTTCGAATGGAGGTCCACATTTTAGTTAAAATATAGACTCTTCTTTTTTGATCGAATTTTGATTATTTGAGCCGCTCAGTGTGTTCAAAATATGATTTTAAATGTATTCTCCTGAAACCAGAAAAAAATGACCGGAAAGGGTTTCATCCGAACAGTTACAAACAATTTTTTATTGAACGGTTCAAATAAAAACTGCTCTAATCAAGCCATTTCAGGTCATTTTTTCTGACTTCTCCCAGGTACCCTCAAAATCACGTTTTGATCACATTGAATGGCTCGGATCATCAAAATTCGATTGGGAAATGGGAGAAATAGAGAGACCTATATTTTAACTAAAATGAGGACCCTCTCATATGAAAAAACTCTTTCTCTCTCCCCCATCTCTCTCTCTCTATATATATATCGGTAAATGAAAAGTTCCAGAGAGTTGGGTCGCATTTGCTGGCGCTTCTTCATCTTTGACTTGACTTGATTCCAATTGGTTTAGCCCAGTTCCAGAACACCATCTTAAAAAATAAATATTTATTTCAAATTTTTAAACTTAAAAATAATGTAAATGAAAAATAATTTTTCAATTTTTTTTTGTACCGTATAAAAGATTTCAATGAGATCTATCAAATAAGATCTATATTAATAGAAAAATTATTTGTGTAAACACATGATTTTTGTGCTTGAAATTATATTCCTAAAAATTAAGTACTTATTTTCCTTTCGGAAACGGGGCATTCTCAAAAGAAAGAAAGAATAGGGTTTGATAAGTACCTTTCGTATGGAACCAACGGATTCAGCTCAGTTGACTAGGACTCTTGTATCTCATTAGGATGTCAGGAGTTTGAGTCTTTCAACCTGTCGGGTGTTCTTTCCTCAGAGTGTTTTTTTTTTTCTCTTTCTTTGTTTCTACCCTATAATTGGTTTATTTCTTATATTGGTTGAATTGTTAGACTTGGTTATTCCGTAGACTTTCACAATTGTTGTACTGTTCCAGATTTATACTTTATATTTTATATCTAATACTATAAAATGATCTCTTTTATCGATTGAAAAAAAAATACCTCATATGCTATGATGGCTAGGGCTGCACACGATCCGGATCGGATCGGATTCCTATGAATCCAATCCTAATCCGCGAGTTACGATTTTTTGAAAATGAAATATGTGTTCGGACCAAAAGTCTCACAGTTTGATTCCAATCAGAAACCGTCACGATTCGGTCCCGATTTTATCCACGGATTGCAACAACCAAACATTTCATATTCTCTGCCATCCTCCATGTAAAAGTAAAAACACCTAAATGAAAAAAAAAACCAAAGCAAAGTACTTCAATAAAAAAAATTAAAAAAAACCTAGTTCCAGCAAATTAGTTCAATATAAAAACATCAACGTAGATCTTTCATTTTCTATAGTGTGGCAATTGGTAAGATATGAAACTCATTCTTGAATTAGATTAAGAGCAACATTTTCCAGAGCTACAATAAGTGTAAAATTATGATTATTTAGTATATGTTAGATATATATATTTTATTTTTGTAAATATCTCATGGTTCGATTCGGATAATCCACGATTTTCATATGAAAATCCAATCCTAATCCACATCTTACGGTTTTTTAATTTTTGAATCCGTGTCCGGACCATTAATCCACGGATAAAATCCAAAAGATACGGATCGATTCAGTCCGGATCGATTTTACGGCTCACCAGATTTTTTGTGCAGCCCTAATGATGGTCATTGGTGAGAGGGGAATGTGAACACGTGAGTACCTGTTTGAAACTTTGAATGGAGGAGAAGTAGTAGTACATATAATAGAGAGAAGCAGTGAAAACGATATCTGGCTATGGTTTTAGAATCGAGGAATGTTAGGTACAAAGAAAACTTATTCCGAAAAACGCAATGCATGATTGAGAATCACTTTGTTGATTGAGTCACACACATCAAAGTGAATCTCAACCACTAGTTACTCTTTTACTTGGTCCACCAGTCCGTGATAAAAATTCTAGTTATTAAATATTGGGAAATGTATATCAAGCACACACACAAAAAAAAATACTCCATCTGCCTCATATTCTTGGTCCTATTTCACGTTTTGTGTCACTCAAACAATTGTTTATATGTCACCATCTATAATATTTTTTATGATTTTGAGAACTTTGTTTAATAGAATTAATTTAAATCTATTAAACAATATTCATGTTTGATAAAAAAAATATTATAAATTAAAAGATATAGCCAATTTTTTGAGAGGTTCCAAATAGTAAAGAGGACCAATGATTTGGGACGGACGGAGTATATAATATACATATATTTCTAAGGTATAAAATGTTAAGGAAATAGAGTCCTACATTGCTTGTGAGTGAAATGGGTGATCATTTAATAACATTTGAAATCTCCTCACTCATTGCTAATTGGTTTTGAGATGGATATAAGGTTTTCACACAAAATACATAATATACGCTAAAAAGGACAAATATATGCTAAAAAATAAGTAAAACTTTTACAGCATACCTTCGTGTACTGTAGCTTTCTCTATAAAATTTTACTCCATCCGTCTCATTTTTTGGTCTTAGTTATCATTTCTTGTCATCTCAAAGACATTGTCCTATTTCTAAACCAAATAGATTATAGTTGATGAATTCCCACTCTTACCATTTCCTTTTTGTATTATCAATAATTCTAGTGACACACCCAAATTCACACCCAAACACACACCCATCACTCACATGAGTGGTGGGTCCCACACACACTACACACTCTAGTGTGTGTATGGGGCCCACCACTCATGTGAGTGTGGGTGTGTGTTTGGTTGTGAACTTAGGTGTGGTACTAGCATCATTGTTGTATTATTACTTAAAAAAAGACATTTGAAAGTACTCTGTAATGACAGAAGGGTAAAATAAAAAAATATAATGATGAAATGGTTATGTTCTCTTATGGAGTTGGTATTCCCAAAAGGAACTAAGAATTGGGAGTGGGAGGAGTACTGTCTCCGTCCCAATTTACTTGTCACAGTTCTATTCTAACTGGATTAAAAAATTAATTATATCTATAAAGTGGTAATAAATTTTATATCCAATATGAATCTTGTTTGATAGATCTCGATTTGTTCTATAGTTCAATATTTTCGAAATCACCTAAAATATTATAAATTATAAGATATAATTAATTGAAAAGTGGCACGAACTTCAAAAAATGACAAGTAAATTGGGACCGAGGGAGTACTACTTTTTGGGACGCGAATACTACTTTTTGGGACGCGGGGGCTGTGCTGCCTCTATGGCATAGCAGCCCCTACCCACCCCTAGAATGGCACCGTTTTTGGAAGCAAAAAAAATGCCTCTACTTTCTTATTTGCGATTCAATGGAACAGAAATGTAATTATGAGAGCTTTAACCTGTTCGTTTAAGGGTTTTGGATTTTGGATTCTGATCATTATTTTATTTCTTTTCAATTATTACTCTCATTTTTCTCTCTATCTCTCTCCAATCATTACTTCTATTCCCAATCATTATCTTATTTTTTCTACACTCATTACCTACAAATCCAAATCCAAAATCACAAAACGAACGGGGTCTTAGAGATAAAATTTAATTATGTCTCTTTAGAATAATATGATCAAAATAATAAGAATTTCGCACCAGTTTAAACAGATTGAAAATTGGAGCATTTAATTTTATAACCATATTTTTTAATATATAAACAGTCTCAAAAAAATTAAGTGCTCAAATTTTCAATCCGTTTGAACCGGTACAAAGATTTTATTATTCTGATCATATTATTCTAAAAGGTCATAATTAGTTTTTTTCTCTAGGGCTCTCATAATTAAGTATTTTCTATTTATTTAGGATCATGTGGAGAAGAAAATGTGATTATGAGAGCCGTACAGACACAATTTCATTATATCTCTTTAGAATAATATGGTTAGAATAAGAAAATCTTCGCACTTGTTCAAACGGATTGAAAATTTGAGCACTTAATTTTTTAGACTATTTATATATTAAAAAATATGGTTAAAAAATTAAGTGCATCAATTTTCAATTTATTTGAACCGGTGCGAAGATTTAATTATTCATATCATATTATTCTAAAGAGACATAATTAAATTTTGTCTCTAAGACTCTTATAAGGACTCCGAGTCCCTGCAGCGCTGCCAAAGGGCTGCAAGCTGCAGTGCCCAGAAATGGCACCGTCCCATGCAAGTCAAAAACCACCGCTCCTATTTATGAAGGGCCGGACTATTTGTAACCACAAATTTTCTGAACGTAGCATATTTATACTATGGTACAAACCTATATATAATATGGTACACATGCTACGTTCAGGAAATTTGTAGTTGCAAATAGTCCCTCCCTTTATGAAGCCCAATCATCCCTATTTGCCTTGGCACCTTTTTACCTAATGTCTTCTTCTTCTTTTTTTGGTTTTTTTTTCTTTTTTTACTTCTCTAAACTCATTTTGATTTGTCTTTTGATTTTTACAAATTTTGATTTGGTTATTTTAATTGTCTCAACAATATAAACTGAAGAACTAAAAATATAATTACTGACAAATAAGCTGAAAAGGATAACTCAAAACTTGACTTTTTTTAGTTTTTTTAACAAAATAATTGTCCACCACAAAATATGTGTAATTCTTATATGTTTCATTCGTAATATTTTAAGAATCTTGACACTAAATTAAAGTTTTCATTGAAACTTTAATTTGGAGATATCATCATTAGATTTTAAAAGTTACTATCTTTTAATTGTTTTTGTTTATGAATTTATTATCGTTACACTAGATTTTTTTGAAATTTACTCGGGACAAAATGGGAAATGCATAAGCTTTTATGCTCCACTTATTTTTAAATCAAGTACTTATTTTTTGAATGGCATGCATCGTAAAGCAGAAAATAAATACTTAAAAAGTAAGAATTTTAGCGGAAAAAAGATACTTATCAATGGAAGACTCAAAATAAAATATTGGACCATAAAAAATGGATGGAGGGAGTATATATAACCTTATAAGAACATTGTTCAGGATAAGTTGCTTACTTGCTTTTGTTTTTTAATCTTTTGACTTATTTTTTGGTCCATATATTTCTACTTTCTAAATTTATATAGTTGAGACGAGTAGAAGAGGCCAATAGTTGTACTTCACTGAAAAGAAGAAATTGATTAACAAAAAATTATACTACTAAAATCAAGACAAACCATAATTAGTTTAAGCATATTGCTTAGAGAAGTAAAAAACAAAGTGAGATGGGCAAATTAAGGGTGCCAAGGCAAATATGAATGATTGGACTTCATAAATGGGAGCGGTGGTTTTTGACTTGCATGGGACGGTGCCGTTTCAGGGCACTGCAGCTTGCAGCCCTTTGGCAACGCACTCGGAGTCCCTCTTATAATCACGTTTATGTTCCATACGATTACAAATAAAGAAGAATAGAGCTTTTTACTCCAAAACGGCAACGTTTTGAGGGAGTAGTTAGGGGCTGTTGTGCTTTGCCAGGGAGGCAGCAGAGCCCCCGCGTCCTACTTTTTGTTTCCTGCAAAATTTTTGGTTTAGTACAAAGTCTCACCAAACATAGAAATTTTGGTAGCTATTGCAGTCTTTATCCACATGCTTAAATCCAATTAAAGGAAGAAGTACTCTTTTGACTACCATTCGGTCTGTTCACACAGACAATGCATACAAAGATTTTGCACAGATTTTAAAGTGGGGGGAGGGGTCTAGTACGTGTCCCATACAATCGATCCAAGTTGTTCATTAATGTAAAATATTTTTTCAAGGGCTCCCGTAAAAAATCAGCTCAATCCGATAGCTATAGGTGCTCGATTCAATTATATAACTTTTCATTATCCTGAAATCTGAATGAAAAGTTGGATGATTAGATCGAGCGCCTATATATATCGGGTTGAGCTGATTTTTAACGGGAGCCCTTGAAAAAATATTTTATATTTATGAACGGCTCGGATCGTTTTGTGTGAGACCTTTTGTGGGTTCCACAATGAAATCTGTGCAAAATCTGCGTGTGCATTGTCTATGTCAATAGCACCGTTGTACTTAAATCCATTTTTTTTACAAAAATTCTAACAGTATAGACAATTTGCAGAGAACCACGCAGAGAAAAACGCGTTTGGCCCCATTTCGGGTCCCAAAAAAATCTAAAAAAATATCCATAAATTTTTGAATATTATTTTATGGGGCCC
>JAOTQK010000005.1:7477045-7495224 GCA_025642025.1 Rhododendron ferrugineum
GATATAAAAGTTATTAAGTAAATAAATAACAAATAAGAAAATGGGTGAATTATTGCCGGGGGTAAAATGGTCTTATGAGGGGTGGGGTCGGGGGGCGCGCGTCAGACGGGACGCGAGAAGCATTTTACTTGAGTGTTAATGGATTTGGCTTAATAAGTCAAAATGACTTCTTTTTTTTTTTCTTATTTAATTTTTTTTGGTATTTGATAATTTTGCGTCAAATTTTTGTGATTTATTGATATTGATTCGTCTCTCGAAAGAAATCGAAAAATAGAAAAAATTTGATCGAAACTCATAATTTTTTTAAAATGACAAAAATAGTAGTTTTTTTGACTTAATTAGTTAATTTTTTTTAATTTTGGGCTATACTTTTTTACTTTTCGGATTTTCATTGTTAAGCCTGAGGATGTAATGTAAAGATTAGACACAAATTAATCTAATTGGAAAACAACCAAAAAGCAATGCCGAAAAGACCGCATCCCCAGGGTTAGTTTAGTTGGTTGGTTTACTCTCCACGAAATTGACCATGTTCGATTTTTGGGATCATTACCGCAAGAAAGTAATTTCTTTTGAATTTTCTAGTTTTAATCCGGTGTAGATGACTTGCCAAAAAATTGGTTGAGGTGCGCGTAAGTTAACCCTACACCCACCCCTACTGTGGACCCAAAAATAAATAAATTAAAAGACAGTCGAAAAATTACTCTAAAATGAATCGATATAAATTGGGGGCAATAAAGAAGGAGAAACATGTTTGTTGCGTACCTTGGAGAGAGAGAGAGAGAGAGAGAAGGAGCACTGTACACCACAAGCGGGAGTCGCAGAGGATGAGAGAGAGAATAACATAAACAGAGGACACTACTCATGATCTTTTTTGTATTCGACCGAACATATGAAGACTGGAAGTGAAAGACAATGACAATGTCCAATAGCATTCTGACAAATAACACTCAACGGGTGATTACCGGTCACGTCAGTATCCTAGTGCCATTTGGTGGACTGGGTCTTTCAGTAGGCATATCACAATCAGAAAAGCTATTGGTACCGACGGGTACCATACAAAAAATGAACCGACGGCCGTGCCGGGTCAACTCCGGCCACCGGACGGCCGATCCAAGCTGTCCAAAAAAATTTAAAAAAAAAAATGAGGAGGCCTATGCGAGAATCAACGGCATCTATATGTGTAGGTGCTCGATTCAAACACCCCATTTTTTCGTATATATCTCGCGTAGGCCCTCTCTTTTTCTTTTTTTAGAATTTTTGGATGGCTCGGATCAATAGTCCGGTGGCCGGAGTTGGCCCAGCACGGCCGTCGGTCCATTTTCGGTATGGTACCAGTCGGTACCAATAGTAGGACTCTATCACAATATCAACCGAACCATCTCAAGATCCACAAAAATGGTTGAAGCCGCCCATTTCGTTCAAAATATTTTGTTTAGGCTCTCTGGAAAAAAAAAAAAAAAGAAGCAAAATCCCACATTGGTACTCCACGAGTCAAGATTACAAAACTTAGAAATGTATTAATTTCCATTTGTAGCTCAAGACATACTACTAATTCGCAAGAGAGGAACAGTACAACATTCTCAAAGTCCTGTCTCAACCAACAAAGCAGAAAAGTAATGGATAGTATGATACACCTATTAATCAACACTACAACATCCTTGATAAGTGACAAATCTTTACTCCGGTAGATCGCTCTTACATCCGCAATTCAAAACCATGTCGAGATTGATGATTCAAGACCACGAGCAGTAAGCTGTTGTGCCGCAGAATTTCCAAGAGTACCCGTGAACATTATCTGGTCGCATTAGTACATGGTAGGTCATTCGGACAACCCATAAGCTTCTTGAAGTCTTTCTGCAAGAATTTCCAAGCACATTCTGCAATAGAGCAACCATTGCAGAAGATCTGAAAGCAATAAACAAACAAATTCAGATCCTTTTGACCACCCCAGGGACTCAAATAAGCTCATCGGTAGAAGTAGAAAAATATATGTTTCCATGTAAAAGCATACCTAGAAGAATGAGAGAGAGAGAGAGAGAAGCGATTTAAGTTGAAGAAACGGCGCCTTTTCCTGTATCATACATCCTTAATGCTTGACAGCTACGTTGGAAACAAACCCATAGTCTACAATTCAGCAAGTATAATAAGCAAGTGTTAAGTACTTCTATCCAGGTACCCAACAGGAGCTAGCACAGAAAATCCGGCCCTTCCATCCTTGTAGCATCCATTGACCATCTTCCTCGATCACGAAATCCTTATGATAACCTGCCTTCACCTTAACCCTGAGATTCTTCACAAGCTCCTGCTTCAATGGGAGGATCCTGAAACCAGCATTCGTATTGCGAACCTGCCACTGCTTGTAAGTCTCAGGCCTCTCTACCCTTTCCAATCCCTCACATGCAATTACATTCATAACCTCGCGGCCATAGAACTCTTGCTCAAAGTTCCTCCTGTCCTGATCCTCGCGGGGTAAAGTAGAGTCAAACATATCAAACAGTGAAGAGTAGTGAAAGAGAGCCTCACGAAACCGATTGAGAAAAAAGGGACTGTATGATCCATTGATAGTAGTATGGACAAAAATGTCCGGATTCATCTTCCTAATTAACATCAAAAGAGCATCTCTTGTACTAGCCTCCACATCTGAATCATGAAGTCGGTTCTTTAACGTGAAGAGACAATTCACAGCAATCGCCTCATCATCATATAGATTGAGTTCCTCAATTTTGATAGTTTCCCATTTTTGAGCTATGGCATGGTATTGGAATCGAACATTAAAGCGTTCACAATACTTTGCCAAGCGACGCCCTGTCTCCTCAACAAACTCTGTGGGACGAAAACCAGGTTGTGGAAGCTCAATCCCTGTAATTCGCAGTTCGGGGGCCCCACCAGGAAGGCCTGAGAGAAGTTGGATAAGCATGGGCCACTGAAAACCATCTTGGATACCAAAATCAACAACATGGAGCTTCTTTCTGCTAGAATTTATAGCTAAATCTTCAATCATTTGGTTCGCAAATAACATACATATCTTCTTGAATGGGCTAGCTGAAAAATAAAGTTGGTAAGCTTTCAACTTTTCAGCAGCTGAAATCCTCTTGGAAGCTAGGGCTGCATAGAGCTGGTTTCCAGTGCCAGCCAAGCGTGCCTCAAGGCCATTGGCGAAGACATTTGCCAACCTCTGAAACCCATCACCGGAAGGAGAAGAGAGCTGCCTAATGTTCTTTAGTTGTTCTTATGCACTCCTACGATCCTCTGCAGCAACAGATTGTGCGCAATTAATCAAGAGCGTCACTAAATCCACCACTTCGTTTTTACTTTTCTGTTTCTTAGCGCGAGTCTTCCTGCCTTTAGATCCATGTGGTTGTCCATTCTGTTGGATTGTCTTGGTTTCTTCACTCTGCACTTCTTCATGAGCATCACAGCATGTAGGCTCCGCGTTTACATCACATAGCAAAACCTTATCAAACATGTCAGATAACTCAGACTCTTCCACATAAATTGCGGAAAACTTGGTACTCCTCACCTCTTCTAATTCACTATCCTCATGGTGATGATTCTTCCTACCCCTTGAGCCATTAGGTGAGTTTTCCCTTTCGTCCTTCCCCGACTCGGCTGCAACATCCAGAGCCTCTTTCATTGACCCTGGAGGCATCATATGGCTCTCCAAGTCAATAACCAATCCATTATTACTAGGAAGGAACTTGCTAGCTTCCTCCACCCCTTTCTTAAATTGCCATATGGACTGGCTATCTATAAACATCTTTGGGACCGGATGGCTACTCATCGAGGAGTTCATTGTACCAGTACTCTTCTCAGTAGAACTCCCCGTAGTTGTCTTAAGACAGTATCTGAAAGCACCAGGATCAACAGTCCGTTGAGTATCAACAGAGTTGCCACAGTTAGTATTACTATTAATACTCTGCTCGCTGGAAGTACTAAATAGGTACTCATCTGGGCTTTCGGAATTTTGATTGAAGTAAAGAGGGGGTTGATTCGGGGAAACAGGATACTTCTCACCAATAACATCATACAACGATTTCTCAGTAGCTCGCAGGGCCAAAGGATCGTGGAACGTAGAGGGTGTCTGCTCCATGTTCTCTTCCATGAGCGTTGTGTTTATGAACTTGAGAACAGCATCAGAAAAGTCACTATCATCTGGAGAGTCCAATTCTGAGCTTCCACTCGAGTTCAAAGCTGCAAAACCGGGGTTGGGAACAGGGGGAAGAAATTTGTCCATTATGCTAAGATCTCCAGCGTCATCTCGAAATGGGAATGCGTCGGCAAGATCTTCGGACGGACTGAAAGTGGTTGAGAAGGCACCATCATCGAATTCAAAACCGTTTGACGGATACGAGAATGCACTGAAATGTGGATCCATGATCTTATGCAAAAGAAAAAAAGGTCACCAAATTAGAACTCATAAAGCCAAAAATCATTACTGAACAAAAGAAGAGGCTAAATTACAAATCACCATAACAACGTACCTTGGAGAGAGAGAGAGAGAGCAGTGACCCTTTTGTGAGAGGCAATATACTAATGGAAGTGGAAGACAACGACAAAGTCTGATAGCAGTACGATGAATAAAAGTCAACAGGTGATTACTGAAGAAAACTGGCACACAGACATTATTTAACCGTAAAGGAAAAAGAAAGGACAAAAAATTAGTATTGGTTTCCACCCATTCCCTTAAACAAGAGAATGAATTAGCTTTATTTGAGCAGGATCACCTGAAAAAATTCTGAACGCGCCGTGTCTTTCCCCTTCATCAGTTCTTTCCCCAATTGGATCATAATACAGTAGTTTTTCAACCTTGTGGTTGCAGTTTTCCTCATGGAGTTGGAGAGAGACTTACTGATGGTGTTTGTTGAACTATAGATACACCTTTGAATGGTTTGGCTTAGTAATCTGTTGGATTATTTTTTTTCGTCTTTATTCAACTTCTCGCATTTGTAAGATTGGTGTCAAATAGTTTTGTCGATTATTAATTTGTCTCGACGAGAGAAATTTAAAAAGTAAAAAAAATATGTTCAAAATCATAAATTAATAACGACAAAAATAATCCAAAACAAACGTACTTTTGAATTAATTTTGTCTTTATTAAAAAACATTGTACTTTTGAATATTTTTTTACTTTTTAGGTTCCTCTCATCAAGACAATCAGCATTATTTAGCCGAAACAGGACGGACCGTCGCATTTAATTAACAAGCAAGATAGACTTTACGGAATAAACAGTAACAAGTTGAATGGATAAGACTTGCTCAAAATGAACCTGGAACGAAAGGGAGGTGTTATAAAGCATATACCCATGTGAGAATTCAATCAATCTGTTTCCTGCCTAGAAACGTGCAGGGGAGGGGGCATCCCAAATACAGTACATGTTGCAGAATCTATCCAGTCCTGCCAATATGTTGAATCTATGATAGCTATACTTGTAGATCAGATATTCTTGATATCCCAAGTGATCATGTTACAAACTTGGAGTGTTACTAGAAGTTCCAAGAAACAGAAAACAACATTAAAGGTAATACCCAACCAGCAAGGAGAAACTAGAAACGAGCGCAAAATTGCAAAAATGTTCTTCCATTTGTACACCTGACCAAACAACCGAACAGGTACTAGCTTGCGAAAGTTAAATTTGCAAGAAACAAGCAGTACACCAGCCTCGATGTCGAATCTCCACCAAAAAAAATGCAGTAAAGGAAAGAACATGGTGGGCTAACAAAATCTTGACAGGCAAACAGTAAGTGGTAGTGTGGTACTACCAGAGTATACTCATCTACACAACAGGGCACTTATTAACAAGTGACAAAACTTAACTCTGCTAGACCATTTTTTACATCTATATGATTTAAAACCATGTCAAGATGATAGTTCCTCAAAACCACAAGCACTAAGAGTTGCACTACTATATTTGCTCGAGTACTCATAAACTTTGTCTGGCAAACCATCAGTGCATGATTCGTGATTATAATCAGTGATCACTAATAAGCATCATCTGCGAGAAAGCAGCTGCCACTACCGGTGATCTGAAAAACAGTCAACAAGCAAATTCAGCTCCTTCCTAACCTCACTGGGGTATTATATTATTTGAAAACCAGGGTCAAGCTTGTACAACCCCCGAGAAATCTATGCCAGATGTAGCTCTCAAGGTCTTCATTATATTTGCAAACAAAAACATACCCACAAGCATGTACATTTTCATACAAGTGTGCGTTCGTGAGAGATAGATAGAGGATGAAGTAACAAAAACTTGAAGAATGCAGTACCATAGCCTGTGTTCTCCAACATTCTCGCGAATCTCGCCAGCTACCTTGTTCAGAAAGCCATAATCTCCAAATCAGAATTATAGTAAGCTCTATGCAGGTACCCAACAGGAGATAGCACTGAAAAGCCGACCCTTCCATCCTTGCAGCATCCATTGACCATCTTCGCCGAGCGCAAAATCTTTATGATAATCTGCCTTCACCTTAACCCTGATCTCCTTCATAAGTTTTTGTGACAATGGGAGGAGCTTGAAACCAGCCCTCGTATGACGAACCTGCCACTGCTTGTATGTCTCAGGCCTCTCTAACCTTTCCATCCCCACGCACGCAATTATACTCATAATCTCACGCCCAAAGAATTCCTGCTCATAATTCATCCTCTCCTGATTTTCACGGGGTAAATTAGCATCCAACATGTCAAACAATGAAGAGTAGTGGAAAAGAGCCTCACGAAACCGAGTGACAAAGAAGGGTGAATTGAAAGATGCATTATTGAGAGATTGGATGAAAATGTCAGGCTTCATCTTCTTGATTAACTTCAGAACCGTATCCCTTGGGCTATCGTCCATAACTGTATCATCTAATAGGTTCTCAAACCGGCAAATGCAGTTCACAGCAAGCACCTCGTCGTCATGTATGTTGAGGTCCTCAATATTTATAGTTTCCCACTTTTGTGCTATGGCATGGTAATGAAATTGAACATCAAAGCGTTCACAATACTTTGCCAAGCGACGCCCTGTCTCCTCAACAAACTCTGCTGGACGAAAACCAGGTTGTGGAAGCTCTATCCCCGTAATTCGCAGTTCAGGGGGGCCACCAGGAATCATCGACAGATGTTGGATGACCATGGGCCACTGGAAACCATATAGGATACCAAAGTCAATAATATGGAGCTTCTTTTTGCTAGAATTAATAGCCAAATCTAAAATGGTTCTGTTTGCAAAGAATATTGTCATCTTCTTGAATGGGCAAGATGAAAGAATAAGCTGGTAAGCTTTCAACGTTTCAGCTGCTGAAATTCTCTTGGAAGCTAGGGCTGCATAGATCTGGCTTCCAGTGCCAGCCAAACGTGCCTCAGGCCATTGGCAAAAAAATTGGCCAATCTCTGAGACCCATCACCGATAGGAGAAGAATGCTGCCTAATCTGCTTTAGTTATTCATTAGCAGTCCTGTGATCACTAGCAGCAACAGATTGTGCACAACTGGTCAAGAGGGTCCTCAAATCAACAACTTCGGGTTTTTTCCCCTGTTTCTTACCACGAGTCTTTCCACATTTAGATCCATGTCGTTGTCCATTCAGTTGGGTGGCCTTTGTTGCTTCACTCAGCACTTCTTCCTCACTATTACAGCATACAGCCTCCTCTTTCAGATCCAATAGCAAAACCTTATCAAACATCTCAGATAACTCAGACTCCTCGACATGAATTGCCGAAAACTTGCTATTCCTCTCTTCTTCTACTCTATTACCATCCTTTAAGTGATGATTCTTCCTACCCCTTGAGCCACTGGGTGAGGTTTCCTTAGTATCTCCTACCACACCTACAACCTCCGGAGCCCCTCCCTTGGATTCTGGAGGCAAGGCATAGCACTCCAAATCCATGACCAATCCATTATTATTAGGAAGGAATTTGCTAGCTTCCTCTACCCCTCTATTGAATTGCCAGACGGACTCTACCCCTCCATGGAATTGCCAGATGGGCTGGCTAACGCTAAATATGTTTGGAACCAAATGGCTACTCATAGAAGAGCTCATTGGACCCCTAACATTATGACTGAAATTCTCCATAGAGCCAAATGAAGTCCCAAAAGAATAACCTTGTACAGACGACTTATACTCTTTAGGATTTACAATCCACTGAGAATCAACAGATATGGCCCCACTAGCATTACTATTAATACTATGTTCATGGGAACCACCAAAGAAACACTGATCAGGGCTTTCGACATTTTGATTGAAGCAAAGAGAGGGTTGACTGGGGGATATGGGATACTTTTCTCCAATGACATCATACAAAGATTTCTCAGTAGATTGTAGGGCTAATGGATCATGGAACATGCTGGGCCTGTGCTCCATGTTCTCCTCCATTAGTATTGTGTTTATGAACTTTAAAACCGTATCTGCAGATTCCAATTCTGAGCTTCCACTGGATATTGAGGCAGCAAAACCAGGGTTGGGATCATGGGGAAGAAAAGGAATCTCCATGAAGTTAAGATCTCCGGGGTCATCTTCAAAATTCAATCTGTTTGCAAGATCTTCAGATTCAGCAAAAGCGGGTGAAAAGGCATTGTCATCAAAGTTGGAACTGCTCATAGAATTGGTAAAGGTAGTGACATGAGGATCCATGACCACATGCAGCTCAAAACCCTGTTGGGAATCAGAAACTACCCTTAGTTACTTTTACCCAAATGAACTAAAATTTCAGCTTGTCAAAAAAAAAAACTAAAATTTCAGAAACTAAGAAAATTCCAGCATCCAGTTATAGGTTTGAAAACAGCCATTGCGTTAAGGAAATGGGAAAAGCAAAAAGCAGAGGTAATTAGGAAGCGGAAACATTATATACGAACTACAAAATAAAAAGAAAGAGACGAAATTGTGGAGCATCATCCATGAGGACTGTGACACCGTAATGAAAGAGCTTAAAGACTAAAGTACTAAAGAACTGTGTAGCTAAAGTATCAATTGTTCCATATCATAGATACATCCTTGGAAAAAAATTCCAGCATATTATAGATAGTTAGATACAACCTTGGAGTACGCAAAAAAGAAGTTGCATTATCCGGGTTCATCTTAAATGTGTATGAGTTTGCAAGATTTTCCTACGAACCAAAAGTTGGTAAGAACAAGAAGGCATCATTTCAAATTTGAAACTTTTTATACAGAATCTGAGAATCCATCCATAACCATGCCATGTGCAACTCATCACAATAAAAAAAATCTCCCTTCAACACTCTTTGCCAAACTATCCAATTCTAGGTTTCAAACTAATTAAAACCAATAATCAGGGGAAAAGGGAAAAAACCAAGAGGACAGAAAATCAAGAATCCAAAATCAGTGTAGACAAAGAGGAATGAATTTACCACTTCCATGTTAGCTAAATGCACCCTTTTGTTGTACTTATTCATGTGAAATACAAGATTACCTTTTCCTGTGTGAAGAAAATAATGTATGACAAATAGTTAGTAATTTAACATGGATAAGGACAAACAAGGAGTGTATTTGAATAAAAAGGGAGTGCTAAATTCATTTCCTATGGACAAATAACAAAATCAAAGCAGAATAAAAGTAATTATAGATCACCATATGACAAATTAAGTTCGTTTTAGGACCCATACGACGAATTGAAATAACGAAAATGAAGTGTATGGAGTAAACATTTGGACGGAATGGCAGGGCCAGTAAGAGTGGAAGATTCAGAAGTGCTTATATCAGCCTTTGAATTCGGCTCCTACCTGCTACTGGATATAGGATAGTTGAGCTTTTCAAAATAGTATTCTTTTTTTAACACCAAAAAGGATTTTAGCATTCTAAGGTTGGCCTCTGATGCTCCCTTTGCGACTGATCCCTTTCCTTTTCTCGTGCAAAAAGTTTATTTGCCAAACCTTTAAACAATGGCTTTCACAGTGATTTATCAATGTTATGGTGTAATTCAGTGAATTTGTAGAGGGATTTATAGCAGAAAAAGAAAATAGTACGAAAAACGTATAATTATTTAGTTGCAATTCTTTGCTTCATTATTCATCAAATAAGTAACACAGCTTACAGAATCAACAAAAGGTACTGTTTAAACTCGAATAATTTTGGGGAAATGTGGATCCATAACAATATGCAACTTCAAAGCCCTATAGATACAACTTACCCTTTATGAATCTTTACTCAAATTGATTGAATTCCATAAATAATTTGCTTTCTACGTCCAATTCAAGGTCTGAACTCTGATCAGAGCCAAGAACTTGTAAAACCCTGGAAAAAAAAAAAAGGACAGGAAATTAGGAATCCAAAATCAGTGCAAACAAATTCTGGAACTAGAAAAAGATCAAAATGAATTAGAGACAAACCATAGGACTAGAAAAAGAATAAAACGCATTATAACTAGTATAAAACAACCACAGAACCATATGGAAATAGCTTAAAGAATCGGAAAAGCGCATAGCTCAGAAACAATTGATGCGTGCAAGATACTGGATGTGTCCTTTGAAGAACAAACCGCAGTGATGAAAGCTATGAATATTGGAAATGCTCGTTTCTGTTAATTCATGTCAAAACCCAGTAGCAACAACTAACAAGTACATTAGGAATACATACACGAATTGCAGATTGAAGGAGGAGAAGCATATCAAATGACCAAAAATATATAATGAGACGCGACATATAATTGCATATACCTTCTGGCTTCTGCTGTTCAAAAAAAAAAAAAAAAAAGCCTGGGAGGAAGTCAGAGGGACTTGTGGGGGTGGTTGAGAGAGAGAGAGAAGAGGAGAGAGGGAGGGAGAGAGAGAGAGAGAGACCCTTAGTGTGGAGGACAAGCTCCCGGCAGAACCATTTTAAATTCTTCACTCAGGAAAGAGAACTTCTCTGATCAAGAGAAAATGACCAATCACCGGTGGCGGACATCCGGGGTGTCCGGTCCTTGCACAACTCCAAATATTTAGGCTCTGTTTGGAACTTGGGAAAAATAAAAGAATTTTTTCACCTATTGTTTGGTTAGGAGAGAAATAGGGAAGAAAATAAAGTTTTTAAGTGTAATAAATAGTAAATTTTCTCTCTTATTTTCCTCTCATTTTCTTTCTTTTTTATTTTCCTTTCCTTTCCATAAGTTCCAAACAGAGCCTTAAGTATATTGCGTTAGTGTGGAGTAGTATATTTTTTCAAGTGAATTTAGAAAAAAATTATGAAATTGGCCCTTTCGTGCCTAGGTGAAATTGTTTTCTAAAATTCCTACATGGGTAGAAAAAATTTCAAAATTTCAAATTATCAATCAATTTTAAGTTGCGTGTTTAAACTTAAATGATATCTATGCTCATGCACACAATCTCGTCTTTTCCCTGGACATCTGGTGATAATATATATTTGTGAAAAACATTTCTTATTCGGAAATGATACAATGTAAAATACATGTGGGTTGAACTTGAACCCCGCTGATCAGTGGTCACAAATCTTGCTGAAACCCTTCTACGTTTTTACTACCACACTTCATACACGATTACGCATATTAATTTTGTATTTATATGTAAATTGTGCACAAAAAAATTCCTCTTCACAATCCCTGCTAACAAAATCTCTTTCTCCCCCAAAATTTGATCTCTCTACTCCCACCTGATCCATCTTATTCACCGGAATCTCGGTCATTCTTTTATTTCAGTTTTCTGTAAAAATATCTTTTTGGGTTTTATGTTTGTTTTTAAGGGGTGTGTTTGGAAATGAAATCGGTACTATTTTCACCATCTTTTTGTCCACGATTCTCAATTCTTGTCAAATTTGCACTAAATGTATTGGATTAGTCATTCATCTTGATAAAAATCATCTAAAAACTATGACCAAAAGCTCTAAAAAAATTGTTATAGATGAAAATAGCTCAAGAAAGTTAAATTTTCATTATTATTAGAGCGTCCACATTACCCTCTCTTAATTTTGAACCAAATTAGAGAGAAACAACTATTTTTTTTACTTTAGCAAGCCACTTTTTTAATGCTCACTGCACTTTATTATACCTCTCTTCTATTAAATTAGTCTTTTTCGAAATATTCTTCTTCAAAAAGTGATTGAGAGAGTTGAAGGAGAGAGAAACAAACACTAAAATTAGAGTATTTAAAGAATTCCACCCTTATATCCCAGTTATCAAACAAGGCCTTAGTGTCTTTAGGGTCATCTTATCTGGACCTACTACAACTTCTGTCCATACTTCAACACTTCTTCGATTCCACTAGGCGAGACGGATATGCAACCTCAAAAATTTACAAACTACAGTAATATGGAACTTATACGCCACAATTATACCCACAAATTTACACCAGTTGTCCATGTTTGGGAACCAACCCAGTCCAATCAAAGCGTTGAATCTATTTTAGCGATACTCGTAGATCTGGCATTCTTGGTTTCCCCAGTGATCAAAGATCAATCATGTTCCAAACTTGGAGAGTCAAAAGAAGTTCAAACATAAAATAACAACATTGAAGGTATTACCCAGCCAGTAAGGAGAAACCTGATAAAATAACAGAATCTCAAAATGTACTTCCATTTGTACACACCTGACCAAACAACCCGAAAGCTACAAGCTTGCGATTTTTACAAGAAACAAGTAGTACACCATCCTCAAAGTTAAATATCCACCAACAACGCAGCAAGGAAAAGGAAAGAACACGGTGAGTTGACGAAATCTCGATACAAGAGAGTGGTTCTACAAGGGTAGATTCATCAACACAACAGGGTACTTCTTGATAAGTGACAATCCATTACTCTGCTAGACCATTTTTACATCACATAATCATTTTTTCCTTCGAAGAAAAGAGGATACATCGATAACCCAAAACAATGTCTGGATGATGTTTCTTCAAAGCCACGAGTAAGAGATTGCGCCCCTAATTTCGCGGGAGTACTCCTAGATAACATCTGGTAAATCAGAGCATGACTTGTCGCTATCGATTACCTGAAAAACAGTAAACAGAAAATTCAGCTCCTTTCCGACTAGTTGGGGCTTTACATAATTTGAAAATCAGAGTCGAACAAGTACAACCATGAAAAATATGCGCCAGAAGGTCTCAAGGAATTCCTCATATTCGCAAAACAAAAACATAACTACAAGCATGTAGATATTCGAACAGGTGTGTGTGCGTCAGAGAGAGAGAGTACGAAGTAACTAAAAGTTGAAGAATGCAGTACCATTGACTGTGTTTCAAACATTCTCGCCTCAGTCAGAAAGCCATAGTCTCCAATTCAGAACAATAAAAGCTCTATACAGGTACCCAGCAGGAGCTAGCACAGAAAATCCGACCCTTCCATCCTTGCAGCATCCATTGACCTTCTTCCACGATCACAAAATCATTATGATAATGTGCCTTCACCTTACACTTGAACTTCTTCAAATTCTCCTGTGACAATGGGAGCATCTTCAAACCAGCCCTCATAGTGCGAACTTGCCACTGCTTGTATGTCTCAGGCTTCTCTACCCTTTCCGCCCCCTCGCACGCTATTATATTCATAATCTCGCGCCCACAGAACTCTTGCTCGAAATCCATCCTCTCTTGATTGTCACGGGGTATATTAGTGTCAAGCATATCAAACAATGAAGAGTGGTGGAAGAGAGCCTCACGAAACCGAGTGACAAAGAAAGGGGAATTGTAAGATCCATTAATGACTGATTGGATGAAACTGTCTGGATTCATCTTCCTAATTAACTTCAAAACAGCATCTCTTGGGCTATCCTCCGTTACTGTCTCATCAAGTAGGTTCTTAAACCGGAAGAGGCAGTTCACAGCAAGCACCTCGTCCTCATGTAGGTTGAGGTCCTCAATTTTGATAGTTTCCCACTTCTGTGCTATGGCATGATATTTGAATGGAACATTAAAGCGTTCACAATACTTTGCCAAGCGACGCCCTGTCTCCTCAACAAGCTCTGCTGGACGAAAACCGGGTTGTGGAAGCTCTATCCCCGTAATTCGAAGTTCAGGGGGCCCACCAGGAATCATTGACAGATATTGGATAACCATGGGCCACTGGAAACCATATACGATTCCAAAGTCTATAATGTGAAGCTTCTTTTTGCTAGAATTCATAGCTAAATCTATAATCGTTTTGTTTGCAAAGAATATCGACATCTTCTTGTAAGGACAACATGAAAGAAAAAGTTGATAAGCTTTTAACTTTTCAGCAGCTGAAATTCTCTTGGAAGCTAGGGCTGCATAGATCTGGCTTCCGGTCCCATCCAAACGTGCCTCGAGGCCATTGGCAAAAACATTGGCCAACCTCTGATACCCATCACCAGAAGGAGAGGAGTGCTGCCTAATCTGCTTTAGTTGTTCATTAGCAGTCCTGCGATCATTAGCAGCAACAGATTGTGCACAATTGGACAAGAGTGTTCTCAAATCGACCACTTCGGTTTTGTTTCCCTGTTTTTTACCACGAATCTTTCCGCCTTTAGATCCCTGGGGTTGTCCAGTCAGTTGGGTGACCTTCGTAGCTTCACTCAGTACTTTTTCATCACCATGACAGCATGCACCCTCCACTTTCGGATCGATTAGCAAAACCTTATCAAACATCTCAGATAACTCGGACTCGTCGTCATAAACTGCTGAAAACTTGCTATTCCTCTCTTCTTCTACATTATAACTATCCTGGCGGTGATGATTCTTCTTACCCCGTGATCCATTGGGCGAGGATTCCCTTGTATCCTCCACCTTGACTACAACCTCCGGAGCCCCTCCATTAGATTCTGGAGGCAGGTCATAGCAGTCCAAATCAATGAGCAATTGACTATTTTGAGGAAGGAACTTGCTAGCTTCCTCTACCCCTTTATTGAATTCCAAGATGGACTGGCGATCGCTAAATATGTCTGGAACCAAATGGGTACTCATATAAGAGGTCATACGACCACTACCATTATGACTGAACCTATCCATAGAGCCAAATGACGTCCCAAATGGGTATGCGACAGAATAACCTTGTACAAACTGCTGATACTCTCCAGGATCAACATTCCATTGAGAATCAACAGAGAAAGACCCACTAGAATTACTGTTACTACTATGCTCACTGGAACTACCAAAGAAAGACTCATCTGGGCTTTCGACAATGTGATTGAAGTAAAGAGGGGGTTGACTTGTGGAAACAGGGTACTTTTCTCCAATGACATCATATAAGGATTTCTCAGTAGCTTGTAGGGCTAAAGGATCATGGAACATACTAGGCTTCTGCTCCATGTTCTCCTCCATGAGTATTGTGGTTATGAACTTTAAAACGTTATCGGAAAGGCCAATATCATCTGGAGAATCCACTTCAGAGCTTCCACTGGATATCAAATTCACAAAACCAGGGTAGGGATCATGAGGAAGATAAGGAAGCTCCATGAAGTTAAGATCTCTAGTGTCATCTTCAAAATCGAATCTGTTTGCGAGATTTTCAGATTCATCGAATGCCGGCGAAAAGGCATCATCGTTGAACTTGAAACCATTCATAGAATTGGTAGAGTGAGTGAGGTGTTGATCCATGACCACGTGCAGCTCAAGAGATCTATCCCAGATAAAGAAAAGTAAGTCAAGTAACAATATTTCACCAGCCAATTCTAGGATTCCATAAAGGCTTTCAATAATAGAAATGGAATAAGTAAAAGGAGAGGTAATTAGAATTGGGACAAAATATAAACAAATTAGAAAATAGTAATACAAAAAAAAAAACTGAAGGCCACCACCATTCAAGGGGACCGCGACGGAAAAATGGAAGAGCTTAAAGACAAAACAATTGTATAGGTAAAGTATCAATTGTGGCATATCATAGAAACATCATCAGAAACTAAAATATTCCTAGCTACAGTGGAGATAAGCAACAAGAAAGTTCATATCTATGTAAATGCTTATATCATTCGTTGAATCGGGTTCCTACCTGCTACCAAATATTAGATAATGTCAATTACACAATTCGAACAATTTTGAATTCGCCTCATCATAAAAAGCAATGTAATAAAGCATCAAGACTTATTCATCCATAATGAAATGAATCTGTTCATAGAATCGAACAAAAAAAAAAGTCATCAAAAATGACTTAGATAATCATTTTTTTGTAATGTATTTTTTCTGGCTTGGATAGGTGGGATAGCCGAGCCATTCCCCTTTCTTTATCATACCGGTCCGGTAAAAACTAATAAAAAATCAAACTCTCTTCAACGAGAAAAAGGAGATGGAGGGATTCGAACCCTCGATAGTTCTTTGTTCAGAACTATACCGGTTTTCAAGACCGGGGCTTATCAACCACACAACCATCTCTCCGAAAGACAAATTTTATTTTATTCCTACGAATAGAACATAGCCGTATGAGTGGATCACCGTTAATCAATACGATTTATGAAGTAACAATTAGTGCATCGAAAAGATCTTTCATGCTGTGCCCAATCCTGAATGGATAGTAATGGGGGAGTATGGCAAAAAAAATAAATCAACTAGGTTTCAGACTGAGTAAAACCCAAAATCATCATTCCCGTTGGTTTGAACACCCAAAAAAACTATTCGGAAGGTCTAGAAGAAGATCAAAACAATACAAGATTATAGAAGAAAAAGTAAAAGTACGTAGGATTAACTTATACAGGTTTCTTTTTGAAGCTGGGATTGTTTTTACAATTTCTTATCATCTTCATACGAGAAAAACAATTAGAGCATTCTAATTTTAGCCTCTCACACTCCCTTTCCGACTGGCACATAGAAACAGAAGGGTAAGAAGTTAAAAGTTAACTGCAAAAATCCCTGTTCTTTCTTTTTTGGCTACAAAAAGTTTACTACCGGTCAGAGCAATAAACGACGACTTCACACTGATCTACCAACGCGACAATGTAATACAGTGAATTTGTTAAGGGATTCATTGCGGAAAAAGAAAATGCAAGAAAAATACATATAATTGCAAAAGTGTAATTGTTTGCTTCATTACTACTCCCTCCGTTCATAACTGGTTGTCCCCCATGTTTTTATGCGTAATTTTTGAACCAAAATATAAGGTACTTTCGTGCATAATTTTTTAAATTTCTTGAAACCAAATTAAAGATCTCAATGAAACCTTTAATTAAGTCAAATGGCTTACGGAATCAACGAAAGGTACACTTTTAGACACACAGATCCGTTAGCAACCATATACAAGTCAAAAGCCCTATCTAAATAAAAACTTAACCTTAATGAATCTTTACCCAAATTGCTTAAATTCCAGAAATAATTAGCTTTCTATGTCGAATTCTAGGTCTGAAATCTAATCAGAGCCAATAAATTGTAAAAACAAAAAGAAAGGTAATGACGAATCCAAAGTCAGTTGCAAACAAATTTAGAACTAGCAAAAGAACAAAATTATACTGTAAAAATTTAGAGACACCCATAAAACGATAGAATCAGACAAAGAACAAAACGAACTATAAGACAACACCACCATATAGAGATAGCTTAAAGAATCAACAAAGGGTGTAGCTCATATGCACCTTTGAAGAACAAACCACAGCGAAACAGTAGCTATTGGAAGAGACAAACCACGGCGACAAGCTATAAAAATGGTAGTTCTCTTTCGGAGCCTGAAGTCAAGTTAGAACCACAGGAATAAGCAGGAGAGAATTGGAGGTACGAAGACCAAGAAATCGAGTAGTGACAAGTGCAAGACGAAGTACGAAACACAGAGAAGTAAAAAATCACAAACAATTTGGAAGTGAAACGATTTGCATACCTTCTGGAAGGAAGGTAGAGAGTTTTGGGAGAGAGAGAGAGAGAGAAAGAGAGACGAGTCAGAGATCTGAACCTTCGCTAGAAGCTACAAGGTGGAGTATATAATCAGAGCATCTCCGGGGGCATACGGTCCTCCTTTTTTTACCCAAGTCAAACTTTTTCTTTTCCACCAAGACAAGAAAAAGAATTTCGATGATAAAACAAGAGAAAGTCTACCTGCACAGATTTTGTGCACACCGATTTTGCAGAGGTGTGAGGTTCTCCAACAGTGCTATTCGCACATATTTTAAAAAACAGACAGCGTGTACAGATGGTTTTTGGACCCGTTTTGGGTCCCATAAAGATGATTGGAGTCGCTCATTTTGTTCAAAACATCGTGTTTAAGGTCGGCTATTTTCTGAAGCAAAGTTGGGTGTTTCGTAAACCCCCTTACCGATATCTAAATGAGCTGATTTTTTACGGGGACCTTAAACACGATGTTTTGAACAAAATGAGCGGCTCCGATCATCTTTGTGGGA
>JAOTQK010000005.1:7495324-7512172 GCA_025642025.1 Rhododendron ferrugineum
GATTGGACAACTCAATGGAGCAAATCCATGAGAGATAGAGAGAGAGAGGGAGGCCGGCCAATGGAGGGGAGAGAGAGTCCAATGTTTTGCTATAAATAGGACCCTTCACTTGCCATTCAACTCACATCTCAAATCCTTCAACTTCTCTCTCTAGAAATTCTTGAGTTCTTGCTTTGTTCTTTCTTGTTCTTCCTTTGTTCTTGAGTTCTTCAAGAAACTCATCCAAGGCCGCTACTAAACCACCACTTGACCACCCTTCCGATCCAAAAAGTTTAGTAGTTTAGTCAAGAACTAGTTTCGAGAGAAACATTTCTCTTTCAAAGCTACCGTAAGCTTACCGTAGGAAGTCACTCCGTTCGATAACCGACGCCTTTAATTCTTTTTCCGTAATCGTCCCTTCCGCCAAGAAGAAAGGTAGAATTTCCCGCACCCACTAACTCTAAATATATCGTATGATGTGCGTATGTTTGAAAAGAAAGTAGTTTTCCTTACTCCCTAATTCTAAGTATAAATAGAAGTGCGTAGATTGTTTGGATGTTGAAATGCATGAGAATATGAAAATTGTTTTACTAAAGTTTTGAAAAGGAAGGGGAGTATGTTGAATATCCCGACTTTATTTTCCGGAAAAACATATGTTGTTTTGAACTTCCCTAAAAAGAAGAAAGAACGGATTTTCGAAATATAAACTTGATTGAAAGTATTCGTATTTTGATCTTAAGAATAGTTATGAGCATGTATATGTGATTACTTGAATTGTTTGATTGATGTGTGATAAAGCATAAGTGGTTTCCACTCCAAAGGTCTCCGTCCATGTGACACTATGCTTTATATTGTGTGCTAAGTGTTCGAGCATGACTACATGATAATATGAGCATGATAAATAATATAGAGTTGGATGATCTTGCTAGTTTAGTTTCAAGATTATAATGAATGATTTATGTGTACGTATGTGAAAAGTCCTACCGCGGAGTCTATGCATGTAACGAGACACAGAAATTGAGAAAATTAGAAACATGACACCTAGGGTGTGTTAATGACAAGGTGTGTTTTGAAACCGTAATGTGGCTGGACTTGCCCATCGTGTGGTGTGTGTGTGTGTGTTTTTCGAAAATCCAATGGGAACCCGGGACGGCGGAACCATTGTGGTATACTCGGGAACTCGGAACAGCTGAACCGATGGTTGAATTGTGATTTGGTTATCCGTGGAGAGGAGCCAACACAATTGTTTTAATGATTTTCGAAAACCCAATGGGAACCCGGAACGGCGGAATCATTGTGGCATACTCAGGAACCCGGAACGGCGGAACTGAGAGTTTTGAATTGTGGATTGGTTATCTGTGGAGAGGAGCCAATGCCAAATTCAATGTTTTTGTGTGCCAATGGAAACCCGGGACGGCGGAACCATTGTGAAGATACTCGGGAACCCGAAACGGCGGAACCGAGGTTGGGTGTGTTAAATGCTTTTCGAAATGTTGATTTGGTAAATGAAAACGAGACACTAGTCTACGATAAATCGCGTAGGAGAAACACAGATATCGCAGACACCAACGTTAGACGAGGGAATGTGGATGTGTCATTGTTATTGTTTTATCGAATATGCATGTACTATATGAAAATCATGAGATTGTGTATTATATCTATGACTTGCTACTTGTAAGTTAAGGGTTAGTAGGTATATGATTATTCTGCTGAGCTCTTGTAGCTCATGGTGTTACCTTTGATGACCCTGACATATTATACTGGTGGCGACGCTGATATAATATGACAGACTTTGTAGATGATCAAGTTGAGCTGTACACCGTGGAGGCCTTCGGAGCCGAAGAGCTGGCTAGGATGGAGGAGCAGGCGAAACTGTAGTAAGGAACCTTAGTTTCCCTCCCGTATGTAAATAATGAACTCTCGTGGGAGTTATGATGTAATAATGAGCCAGACTCTATCTAGATTTTCAATAAAAATGTCTATTTAACGTTCCCAAAATTCGGGGCGTTACACAACCATTTTGAGAAGAATTGAATCTGGAACAAAATTTTCCATGAGCACATTTGATTAATTTATTGCTAGTGTAGATAGAGTAGGATTTCATGAGCTGATTATGTTATTTCAGACCACATTATGTTTGTCTAAATCAGACCAAACTGAAGATTCATTGACTATAATGTGATTTTTAATTTATAATGGAGTATATAAAGTCTTCTTCTTCACACGACCTTAGTTGGCTTAGTTGTTTTGGAGTTTTGTATGTGGGATTTTTTGAAACACACTTGGTCGTTGTACTTGCTTGCGTGCAAATCTTTCTGGGTTTTTTTTTGGGTTGATGTGGGTATTGGTTTCTTCTGTGGTTTTATTAGTGAGGAGAAGTAACAGAGGAGGGAAAGATGACTGAACACAAAAGAAGCCCCATCTCTATTGATCAAAGCAGCCACACTGCTTTTGCACCAAAATGACACAAGGCCGATCGATCTGTCTATCGCCTCCAAGGTTTCTTGTTTTCTCCTATACTTCTGCAGTTCTTTCCTTGCAATATAGTTTTCCTTTCAGCTTCTTGCTTTTATTCTCAAATCTTTGGTCCATACCTTGTGTTAGTTTTGGATAGGGGTGGCAAATTGAACTCATACCCATTAATCAACCCAAACCCACTCACTAGAAAATAGACTCAACCCAATTCATTTATTAGTTGGGTTAGATTGGGTCCAACCCATTTATTAATTGGGTTTAATTGGATCAACTTAAATGACCCAATAAGTCATGAATACAACCCAACAAAGAAAAGGGGACCTTCATGAAACAATCTCCTCCAAGTCTCTCAACTCTCTCGCCGACAACGAGTGAAACTTGGGTCAAGGAAAGTGATACACCCACTGCGGCTCCCCCACCGCACCGCCCACCGCACGCGTGCCAGGCCCACTCCGGCCACCGGATGGCCGATCCGAGCCATCCAAAAATTCTATAAAAAAAAACCGAGTGGCCCTACGCGGGAATCAACGGCATCCGACGTGTATAGGTGTTCGAACCAATCTTCCATTTTTTAACGGCTCAGATCATCTAATCTCCCATACCTTGTGTTAGTTTTGGGGAAGGGCTTCTACTAGTACATTTCAAAGTAAGATGTGAACTTTGTGAGGAAAGAGATTTCCCTTTAAAATGCCAGCAGATGGTTCTAATTCTAATCACCTCTATTGGAAATATAGTAAAGATCCATGGAAACAAGGAAAATCTGATATGCCAGTATAGCTTCCAACTCCTGCAATATCAAACCAAAGCTAGCTCTTGTATAGATAAAACTGATATTACATCTTGTCAAGAGCTAAAAAGGCCATGTGATGGGTAATTATAGGAATTGAGAATTGAGTTAAACCGGATGCCGCACCTAGGATAGTGTAGAATTCTTATGAGTTATGCCTTCATTGTAAATAATAATTACTCCTTAATTAGAGCTGATTCCACATATACTTGAATGTCATTTTCGTCTCTTGATTTAGTGCCTCTCCTAGGTTGCTTCATCTCTATTCAGCCAAAAATATTTTTTAGTGTCCGAACCAAATATTTGTGGGTATCATTGCAAGCTGGTAAATGGGATAAGTCTTTGAGGAAACGTTTTTTTTTTTTTTTTTAAGAATCTTCAAGTTTTTTATCTGCTTAAAATTGGTTTTCAGTTACAATTACTACGTAGTTGAATAACCCAGCTGATAACCTTGTTTCCCAATTACTAGTTGCCTTTTCTGTTCATGATTTCTTTTACTGTAACATAAACTGATAAACAAATAACCATGAGATGTGCTAGCTAGCAATTACGTGCCTGATTACACTGGTTTCTGAAACCTAGCTTATAAAATCACTTGAAATAGCTTGTTGTCTGTAGAACATTTCAAAATCAATGCCGGATTTCCTTCAACTAGCTTGTCAATTACGTTGTGGTGCTGATATAACTGCTTCATATTCTGTCACAAGGCATTACTGATCATATAGCTTGGCTCTCTGTATCTTTCTTTTTAACTGCCATCGATACCAGCATAGAGTAGTTGTTGGTTAGATCTTACCCACTTGATTGAGGACATTACATTTGTTTAGGCCATTTGGTCAAAACATTGTTTTCTTTGAGTGATTATATTTTCCTATGCTTTTTTTTTGAAACTAGGACTGTGTTGGAACGATTGACGGTACCCACATATCGGCAAGTGTTCTGGCATCCAATCAAATAGCATATCGTGGTAGACACACTGTTATGACACAGAATGTAATGGTGACTTGCTCTTTTGACATGCGGTTCACATACGTACTAAGTGGTTGGAAGGGAACTGCTAATGACTCGAGGGTCTTTTTAGAATGTGTGAATAGTCCTACCATGGGATTTCCCAAGCCTCCGGAAGGTAAATTAGAAACTTGTTACAACTTAATCTTATTATCAATTCATTGCTTAGGCTAATGGATAATATGACTTATAGGTAAATATTATGTTGTGGATTCGGGTTACACTAATATGCTGTGGATTCGGGTTCACAATTGGATTAGGATGCATGATGACAATGATGAACTATTCAAAGAATATAGCCAAGAGAATATGGTGATGAGATAATGTCAAAGAGCTAGCGGGAGTAGTTCCCAAAATCCAGTTGAGATTGACATCACTCGTGGACAACTCCGTCGTATGTCTAATGTTTGTGATCGGATTACGGAACAAATTTGGGCTAGCATGAATCATAGTGGATGATACCACTGCAAATGTATTTATTATTATTTAAACTATGTTACCCTTATTTAAGGTTTGAACTCAAAGTGAACATCATTTGTATGCGATTGATGGATTTGAGCTTTGGTTTAAGTAAATGTCCTTATACTTTTTGTTGATAGATGTCTATGCAATTGCTCAAAAAAAAAAAAAAAAAATAGTTGACGGTCGTAGAAAGTTAATCAGCTAAAAGACCAATCATATTGGTGTTAATTGTTTGTATGATGAACTTTTTTCTTTAATTTCTTCTAATTTCATTCAATTTGAAGAATAAAAACAAAAACAAAAACAAAAATGATACTACCAAACATGTGTTGTGTTTTCAGTTTTTGTTGTTTTCAAAAAGATTATCACCAAACATGTTTCTTGTTTTTGTTTTTATGAAAATATAAACCTGTTTCTATTTCTAGTTTTTTAAAAACTTAAAACTGAAAAGGTTACCAAACGCGTGCGTTTCCTCTGCATTATTGGACTACATGCTAACAACAATGGTCAAGTTGTTTCCGCTAAACGATATTTAATAAGTGGTTTCCACCATGCTAAATGGGCTAAAACCTAACTGCTCACGGATTTCTAAATTGACCATTCTCCTCACATACACAAACAAAAGTATCATTTAGCAAAAATTACTTAGCTATTGCCATTAACCTACAGAAAAAAAAATTATAGTGAAAGTTGATATACGTGAGAAAAATGATCTGTCTAAAAATCTGTGAAAACATGAAGTTTACTCAGGGGTGTTTCCGCTAAGCGTTAAGTTACAGACTACTTCTTGTAGTTATTAAACGTCAAGTTATTTCCACTAACCTATAAGTTGTAGAAAATGTGTTGGGTTTATGGAAAAAAACATTTTGAATATTTTAGTTTAATGGAAATAACTTAACTATTGACAAAAGTTTTAGCTTAGTATAAACAACGTCACTAAAACCAATAAGTTGTAGTGCAAAAATGTTAGTGGAGGCAATGAATCTTCGTCGAAGCAGGGCCTGACTACTGGCAAGAGATTGAAGTACCTCCGTCCCATTTGTTTGCTCAAGTTTCTGTTTTGGACTAATCCCAAATTCTTTGAAATTTTCCATAACTAGAAACCACCAAAAGGGCAAAGTTTCAATTATACCCTTTTAGTGTAGGATTCTAGAACAACTATTAAAGTATTTTTGTTGTTCTAAAGGGGAATTTTTTGAAATCTATATACTTTTCAACACAAAACCTTTGAGTCAATAAATTGGGAGAATTCTCGTGACCAAATAAATTGGGACGGAGGAAGTAGTATTTTGTTACTCACGGCAATGTGAAATGCCAGATTGTCTATATCCCAGTTCAAGTCAACGGGCAATTACTGATCAAGTCTCTCTTTAATGCCATTCACTGCCTAGGTCCGTGTTTGCGATATCCATGTAATACTAGATATAGTCGTAGGAAAAAATTGTCTGTATCTTTTATTAATCCGTAATGTTTTTTTATAAGTAATATGAATATTTTATTTGATAGATTTCAATTAATTTTATTAATCAAAATTCTGAAAATCCTTCAAAATATTATGAATTACAAGATATATATAGACAATTTAAAAATGGCACGCAATCCTGAAAGTGTTTAACATTTTGGGATGGAGAGAGTATAAGCTTAAAAAATTTGTATGTATCTTAAAAACTTTAGACGAGTTGTTTTTGCTTAATAGTCTTTTAGGGGGTGTTTCCGCTAACCAAAAAGTTATGGATTACTTCTTGCTTTCACTAACTCATAAGTTGTAGATGGTATATGAGTGGGTCTAAGGGAAAATTAGAGGAAAAATGTTGAGTCGTTTCCACTAATCCATAAGTTATGCGTTAGTATGAACAATTTGACAAAAAAACCTAAGTTGTAGTGCAAAATTGTTAGTGAAAACGGAACCTTAGTTAATGTATTTGACCATTAATCAACGTGCGTGCTGCACAAGACTTCATTCCCCTATTTTAATTGTTCGTTAGTCAAACACAATAGAAATCGTGCTGCCCAAGACTTCATTCCCTTATTTAATGATCGTTTGGAAAAGAAATTAATGTTATTTTCACCGTCTTTTTCGTCGCTTCCGTTTGGAAAAGAAATTGGTGTTATTTTGACTGTCTTTTTCGTCTCTTCCGTTTGGAAAAGAAATTGATGTTATTTTCACCGTCTTTTTCGTCGCTTCTCTCATTTATTGTCAAATAATTTGAACAAATATTGTGGATCAGTCATTCGATGAATAAAATCTAAAAACTAAAAAACTACGACCAAAAGCTCCAAAACAAATTCACTTGAAATAAAAATAGCTCGAAAAGATATCTTTTCATTATTAGACCTCATTCCACTAAGCACTAAAAGTACTTTTAGGAAATAATCACTTTTAAGTTTTAAAAAAAAATTTATTTATTTATTAATTAAAAGTGGTTATTTCCTAAAATATTTGGGTAAAAGTAATTTTTTTTTTTTACTTTTTCAATTTGTCTCGTCGAGATGAATCAAAAAGTCAAAAAAATGCTCAAAACTAACAAACGCGAAAAAAAATTGAATAAGGACAACGATAATTTTTAGAAAAAATTAAGTGGAATAGGGTCTTTAGACTCTTAGTGTCTATCTCATCAGGACCTTTCAACTTTGGTCCACAAAACCCTAAAATTTTTGACCAAAAGCTAAACACAATAATACCCACCAACTTTAGGAAAGATTAATTTGGACTAAACAAACAGAAGGAATTTCAGTCATTCTTTTGACCTAAAAATCACACTCATTTCATTCCTCTCTGTGAGTCTTCATGCATCAATCACTCCTATATGCTCGGTCTCTAATAATTTTCACTCACTTATGGCTCCATGGTTTTCTCAATATCCCCAAAAAAAAAAAAAAAAGTTTCTTACTTTTTCCACCCAACAATATTTTAAGTGCAATTTAGATCCTCGTTTGAAAATCTCCTTGTCAGAGCATCTCTACTCCTTACTCAAATTTTTACTTGAGTAAAAATTTGAATAAAAACTTGATTTGGTACAAAGACTTCCACTCATTAACCCATATTTTACTCAAATCTCATCAATTCACCACCATCACCACCCATCACCTCCCATCACCTCAAGAGTGTCTCTCTCTCTCTCTCTCCTGGAAATTTCAAATCTTCTGTCCAACAGTAAAACAAAAAGGAAAAATGTGTATGAGAATAACTATTCACGGTTCCAACAACCACCAACTACCTCTCTCTCTTTCTCTCCCCTGAAAATTTCAAATCTTCTGTCCAACAGTAAAACAAAAAGGAAAAATGTGTATGAGAATAACTATTCACGGTTCCAACAACCACCTACTACCACTAGCAACCACCGGCTGGAAATTTGGTGAAGGAATTGAGTTCAAACCAAATTTGATGAAAATTTTGAGTAAAACCCAAATTTGGTATGGGTTTGGGTAAGGAGTGGAGGTGGACTTTTGGGATTTTTTTTTTTACTCAAATTTGAGTTTGAGTAAGGATTTGGTGAAGGAGTGGAGATGCTCCCAGGGGAGCTGAGCATAGTCTGATGACGAAAAAACCAAACAAAAGAAAGATTGAAAAAAGTAATGGCCAGCCAGTTAGTAACAAGTGCTATGGAAATTAAAGATCAATCATGTTCCAAGCTTGGAGAGCCGCAATAAGTTTCAAGAACACAATAACAACATAAAACCAAATACCAGTTGATATGGGTGGATAAGAGTGGATAATGTGATAAATTACTTGGTTGTCCTCATTTAATCATTTCATCGAGAATACAAAACGATTTGAGGGGTAATTTGATCTTTTTTCCCCTCCTGACCAAACAACCCAACTGCTACGAGCTTGCGAAATTACAAATTTACAGGAAAACAAGCAGCACACCATCCTCAAAAGTCAAATATCCACCAAAGACGCAGTAAGGGAAAGGAAAGAACACGGTGAGTTAACAAAATCTAGACAATCAAACAGTAAGTGGAACTACAAGGCTAGATTCATCAACACAACAGGGTACTTAATAAGTGACAATCCTTTAATCTGCTAGGCCATTTTTACATCACATAATCCTTTTTTCTTCAAAGAAAAGCGGACACAGCCATAATCCAAATCCATGTCTGGATGATGTTTCTTCAGAACCACGAGAGTAAGAGTTGCGCCTCTAATTTCGCCGGAGTACTCCTAGAGTCCTAGTCCTAGATAACATCTGGTGAGCATGTTTTGTCGCTGCCAATGATCTGAACAACAGTAAACAGCAAATTCAGCTCCTTTCTAACCAACTGGGGCTTCACATAATTTGAAAACCAGGGTCAAACTTGCACGACCCTGAAAAATGTATGCCAGATGTAGCTCTTAAGGCTTTCATTATATTCACAAACAAAAACATAACTGTCAGAGAGAGAAAGAGAGGGTACGAAGTAAGCTAGAAGTTGAAGAATGCAGTACCATTGACTGCGTTCTCACACATTCTCGACAGCTACCTTGGTCAGAAATCTATAGTCTCCAATTCAGAACCGTAAAAGCTCTATGCAGGTACCCAGCAGGAGCTAGCACAGATAATCCGACCTTTCCATCCTTGCAGCATCCACTGACCATCTTCCTCGATCACAAAATCCTTATTGTAATGTGCCTTCACATTACACCTGAACTTACTCAAAAGTTCCTGTGACAATGGGAGGATCTTCAAACCAGCCCTCATTGTGCGAGCCTGCCACTGCTTGTATGTCTCAGGCTTCTCCACCCTTTCCGCCCCCTCACATGCGATTACATTCATAATCTCGCGCCCCAGGAACTCTTGCTCAAAATCCATCCTCTCTTGATTGTCACGGGGTATATTAGCGTCCAACATATCGAACAATGAAGAGTAGTGGTAGAGAGTCTCACGAAACCGAGTGACGAAGAAAGGGGAATTGTAAGATCCATTAACGACTGATTGGATGAAAATGTCTGGATTCATCTTCCTAATTAACTTCAAAACAGCATCTCTTGGGCTATCCTCCGTAACTGTCTCATGATTCTCATCAAGTAGGTTCTCAAACCGGAAGATGCAGTTCACAGCAAGCACCTCATCGTCGTGTATGTTGAGGTCCTCAATTTTGATAGTTTCCCACTTCTGTACTATGGCATGGTATTGAAATGGAACATTAAAGCGTTCACAATACTTGGCCAAGCGACGCCCTGTCTCCTCAACAAGCTCTGCTGGACGAAAACCGGGTCGTGGAAGCTCTATTCCTGTAATTCGAAGCTCTATCCCAGGAATGAAGGTCGACAGATGTTGGATAACCATGGGCCACTGGAAACCATATACGATACCAAAGTCTATAATATGAAGTTTCTTTTTGATAGAATTCATAGCTAAATCTACAATCGTTTTGTTTGCAAAGAATAATGACATCTTCTGGAAAGGACAAGATGAAAGATAAAGCTGGTAGGCTTTTAACTTTTCAGCAGCTGAAATTCTCTTGGAAGCAAGGGCTGCATAGATCTGACTTCCAGTGCCGGCCAAACGTGCCTCGAGACCATTGGCAAAAACATTGGCCAACCTCTGATACCCATCACCGGTAGGAGAAGAGTGCTGCCTAATCTGCTTTAGTTGTTCATTAGCAGTTCTGCGGTCATTAGCAGCAACAGCTTGGGCACAATTGGTCAAGAGTGTCCTCAAATCGACCACTTCGGTTTTATTTCCCTGTTTTTTACCACGAATCTTTCCGCCTTTAGATCCATGTGGTTGTCCATTCAATTGGGTGGCCTTTGTTGCTTCACTCAGCCTTTTTTCATCACCGTGACAGCATATACCCTCCACTTTGGGATCGAACAGCAAAACCTTATCAAACATCTCAGATATCTCGGACTCGTCGACATAAACTGCTGAAAGCTTGCTATTCCTTTCTTCTTCTACATTATTGCTATCCAGGCGGTGAGGATTCCTCTTACCTCGTGATCCATTTGGCGAGGTTTCCCTTGTATCCTCCACGTTGACTACAACCTCCGAAGCCCCTCCATTGGATTCTGGAGGCAGATCATAGCACTCCAAATCAATTAGCAATTGACTATCATCAGGAAGGAACTTGCTAGATTCTTCTACCCCTTTATTGAATTGCAAGATGTACTGGCTATTGCTAAGTATGTTTGGAACCAAATGGCTACTCATGGAAGAGTCCATTGGACCACTACCAGTATGACTGAAACTCTCCGAAGAGCCAAATGACGTCCCAAAAGGGTATGCGACAGAGTAACCTTGTATAGACTGCTCATACTCTCCAGGATTAACAACCCCTTGAGAATCAACAGAGAAGGACCAACTAGTAGTATTACTGTTACTACTATGCTCACTGGAACTACCAAAGAAATACTCATCTGGGCTTTCAACATTTTGATTCAAGTAAAGAGGGGGTTGGCTGGGGGAAAGGGGAAACTTTTCTCCAATGACATCATACAAGGATTTCTCAGTAGCTTGTAGCGCTAAAGGATCATGAAACATACTAGGCTTCTGCTCCATTTTCTCCTCCATGAGTATTGTGCTTATGAACCTCAAAACATTATCGGAAAGGCCAATATCATCTGGAGAGTCCACTTCAGAGCTTCCACTGGATATCGAAGCAACAAAACTTGAAAGATATTCAGAATCGTCAAAAGTGGGTGAAAAGGCATCATCGTTGAACTTGAAACCGTTCATAGAATTAGAAAAGTCAGTGAAACGTTGATCCATGACCATGTGCTGCTCAAGAGCCCTATGCCAGTTAAAATTTACCATCAATCCCTCTTTACACACAATTATAGGTTTGAATACAACCACTAAATAATGGAAATGTTAAAAAAGAGAAAGGAGAGGTAATTAGGAATTAGGATCAAACAGGAATTATAAAGAAATTAGAAAATAAAATGAGTGAAAAGAATTTGTAGACCACCATCTGTGAGGAGCGTGACGCCAAAATGAAAGGGCTTCAAGACTAAACAATGGTATGGCTAATACATCGATTGTGGCATATCATAAACACATCATGGAAAATAAAAAATATTCATAGCTATAATGGTGAAAACAAAACAAAACAAAAAAAAGTTTAGATCTATGAGTTTATCTTTAAAAATATTCGTATTCGAATTTTTTTTAACTCTGTATATACGAACCACCGAATCCATCCATGACCATGTGCAACTCATCACAACGAAAAATCGCCCTCATACTCTTTGCCCAATTTAAACTACTCTTCAGAAAGTAACTTGTGGTTTGAAACTAATTACAGACAATAATTTATCAACGGTCTTTCTATTGTCAACCCATTGGACTGACAAAAGCATACAAAAAGACAAGGAAGACACGTTTTTCAGACAACTTAGAAAATTAAAATAGAATACAGGTAATTATATATAGACCACCCTATGATGAATTCCGTTCTCTTGAACTTAACTTAAATCTAGGAATTTTGTCCTTATTTAAATTTTTTTTGCATTTGTTAATTTTGCGCCAAAATTTTGTAGGCTATTGATTTGCCTCGACGAGAGGAAATGGGAAAGTAATTTTTTTTACTTTTACCCATGTATTTTGAGAAATAATCATTTTTTTGCGCAAAAGTGTCATTTTTGCTCTAAAAAATGATTATTTCTCAAAATACTTGGTAAAGGTAAAAAAAAATTACTTTTCCGATTATGAATAACCCACAAAGCTAACAAATGCGAAAAAAATTCAAATAAAGACAAAATTTTCAGATTTAAATTAAGTTGAAGATAACGGGAGTTGTAATTGTATACAGCTTTGAAGAACAAACCAGAGTGAAACAGCAGCTATTGGAAGAGACAAAACGAAGTGACAAGCTATAAAAATGGTTATACAAGTACAAGACGAAATACGAATCACAGAAGTGAAGGCAGAGAAGCAAAACAAAGGACAAATACGTACTATTCTACTAATTTGGAAGTGAAACGGGAGATAGTTTATGAGTAAATGATAAGTTTTGCATACCTTCTGGAAGGAAGACAGAGAGTCTTGCGGGGAAAGAGAGAGAGAGTCGGAGATCTGAACCTTCGCAAGAAGCTACAAGGCGGAGTTATATAAGAGCATCTCCGGCCATTCTCCTTTTTTTACTCAAAGTCAAACTTTTTTTTTTTCTTCCAAAAAAAATTCTAGAAAACACACACGTACCAGTGTATACTGCCTTCCGTCCCAATTTATTTGCTCCCTTTTTAGACTTTTGTATGTCTTGAATTGTTCGTCCGTTTGACTTTTTGGATGAATAATTTTTTTTTTTACTCTTGCTTTTTTAAAATAAAGTTTACTTTTCAAACAATTTGAAGGGCAAATATTGGAAAGTTTAGCATTTCTAAAATTCTAGGTGCAATAATTATTGCATGTGTTTTCTAAAAAGATGAGTTTTCAAAATTGGACAAATAAATTTTTGACCGAGAGAGTAGGGTCCCGAGAGAGTATTTTATATTTATAAAACAAAACAAAGGACTCATCGATCTCGAAAATGCATCAAAGGACGGACCCAAATGGTCTGAACAAAAACAAATTAAATACTACTAACAAAACAAAGATTGGCAAAAATGAATAAGCTACGAGACAAATTTTTATTCGAATTTGATTAAAAAGTTGAGCAAGAGATGATCTAAAGAGCAGGGAAGGTTGTGAGAATATTAGGGTACGTGTGTTTTTGCTATATTAGACTACAAGCTAAATGGTAAGAGTTAAGTTGTTTTCCCTAAAGATTATCAAAAAAAAACAAAAAAGTTGTTTTCCCTAAATAGTATTTTAGGAGTGGTTTTCACCATGCTAAATTTATTAAATTGACTAAAACTCAACTTCTCACAGATTTTTAGGCATGTTATTCTCCTCACATACATCAATAAAAGTACCACTTAGTGAAAAACACTTGACTATTGTCATTAATCTGCAGCAAAAAAATATAGTGGAAACTACCCTTTAGTTGATATGTGTGAAAAGAACGACCTGTCTAAAAATAAGTGGAAACATGAACTTTAATCAATTTAGTTTAGAAAAATACCTCGAGGCTCCCATTTAGTTTTTTTTTTTTTTTTTTTTTCTTGTTTGGGCTCTACAACAATGATCGGAATCTTTTATTCAGTAGAGCTCGTCAAGGTAGTTATTCCCGTTGGAAATTAGATTGATCGAACATTGGTAGATATATGATCGAAACATAGTTGTAAAAGAAAAATGTGATGAAAAAAATAACTGGAAACTTGAATTTTACATTTTTTCCATGTACAAATCTATTTCGATCATGTGTCTTCCGATGTTCAATCAAGTTAATTTTTTTTGAGAATAACAAACACAACGAGCATTACAGAATGAACGATTCTGATCATTGTTGTGAGTCCGGAATGGGCCCACAAAGGCCTAAGCTGGACACAAACCTAGACAAAAAACCCTCACCACTAAAACTAAGCTTTTTGTTGCTCAAGGCAATGTGAAATGTCAGATTGTCAGTATCCCAGTTCAAGTCAACGGGCTATTACCGGTCAAGTCCGCCTCTTGATACCGAGAAATTTTTCAGTGCCGAGCGGGCACGGGCCACGTGGTGCCGAGCACGCATCTCGGCCATCCAAACATGTTTTGGACGGTCCAGATTTGTTTGAGCTTAAGGGGGTATTTTGGTAATTTTACACTAAAAAATTACTCAAACAAATTTGAGCCGTCCAAAATACGTTTGGATGGCCGAGATGGTGTTTGGCACCACGTGGCCCGTGCCCACCCGGCACCGAAAAACTTCTCCTTGATACCATTCGCCGCTTGGGTCCGTGTTTGCGATATCCATTAATTGAAGCTTAACAGTCGTCTTACCATGAAATGGCTCAAATCAAGTACTCCTAACAATTATTCTTTTTGAATTTCAAAAAAAAGCTTTTTCGACTAGTTAGTTTAAATTTCTTAGCTCGCATTACATGACCATGTAACAGTAGGTCGTGTTAGGATTCTTACAACCTAAACCTTTTGGGTTTATCGTGTCGGGTCATTTTCAGCGAGGGGTCCAGTGAGTGTCATAGTAGCATATCGTGAAAAACAAATTCATTTTCAGTTAAAGTATCAAATATTCATCTTAACCCAATCTTTGCTTAATCGTGTCGTACCGAATACTTGTTCGGGTTGAGAAAAGCCCGCTCGAATCCGCTAACTTTGTGTTTGGATCATATTAACTAACGTGTCGGACAACAAGCCATGTCCCCACCAGCAATATTCCTTCCGAGCTAAGCTTTGAGTACCGCAAAAGAAAAAGAAAGAAACATGTTGAGAGTATTTGACCATTAATCAATCGTGCTGCCCAAGACATAGTATTCCATCCCATATTTAAATGTTCGTTTGTCAAACACAGTAGCAATGCTTGTGGATAGCAAACATGTTTAGATGTAGAGTGGGCGTTCTTTTATAAATCGAGTCAAAGGCATTAAATTGATGATCTATTTTTAAGGTAGTTTTAGGAATGAGATAATCCATTAAATTTCGGTTAAGTAATCCATTTCATGGTACCAATTAAGGGGATGGGAATAAAGAATGAGCTCAACGAAATACTTATGTTTAAAGCTTACGCATGCGCATACGTTTTAGCTTTTACCAAAAGAAAACAGAACTAACTGCCAAGCACACGTTGACATGGACAAGGCTGGCTTGTAATAGTTGATCCTGGACACTAATAAGGTCAAGTACGATAAAAAGCATAAACCTGTTTTCCAGAAACATACAGGGGGAGCATCCCAAACACGTGCTGCATTTCTTAATTTTAATATTTTTTTGTTCTTCATGCGTTCTTTTGTTGTGTCGCTGCAAAGGCCTAGTCCATGAGCCGAGCATTGTCTCATAACCAGCAAATCTGTCATAACAAAATAGAACCAAAATAGAAGTGAGAGTTCTACGGTAACAGAAGCTAAGAGAGATGAAACTACAAATAGCAAATCTAATGCGAAACACAAGCCAACAAAAATACCTGCAATGCCGATTACAAAAACAGAAATACATGCAACTTCTCCAGTCAGAATACGTTCAAAAACCTCTCCTTGCAATTGAGTGGAAGCGGTGTCAGCTATACATATATGAGAAATTCCTGGTTTCCTCAGTGATTTCCTCATGTTCTATAAACTGAGATGCTATACTCAATCCACACTTGTATGACATAATACAAGATTACCTATATCAGATATCCTTTTTCTGGATCATCAGTTCACATTCTCTTCATTCTGATAAGCTACAATCCCCAAGTGATTTTCACCAGAACCTCTACTTAATGATTGAAAAACGTGGAGTCTTGCATTGGGTTTTCAAGTAATTAACTAGCCACGTTCTGGAAGAAAGCCTAGTCAGTAGTCACCTACATTCTGTGTACCGAAAACTTTCAATAATCTATGAAGGTACCCAACAAGAGCTCGCATAAATAATCCGACCCTTCCACCCCTGCAACATCCAGTTGTTATCTTCTTCAATCACAAAATCTTTAGGACAATCCGCCCTCACCTTTGCCTTCAGTCTCCTCACAATGTTCTGGTTCAATGGTAAAATCTTGAACCCAGCACTAGTATTCCGAACCTGCCAGTGCTTGTATGTCTCAGGTCTCTCTAGCCTCTCTGACCCCTCACATGCTACGGCACTCATAATCTCGCGGCCAAAGTATTCCCTCTCAAACATCAACCTCTCCTGATCCTCACGAGGTATATTTGAATCAAACATATCAAACAAAGCAGAGTAGTGGAAGATTGCTTCCTTGAACCGGGTGAGGAAGAAAGGTGCGCCGTGGGACCCACTAACAACCGAGTGAAGGAAAATCATCGGATTGATTTTCCTGATAAACCTTAGGACAGCATCCCTTGGACCGTTTGCGGCAACTGTATCATCCAGTAGGTTTCTAAAGCGGAACAGACTGTTTACAACTAGCATCTCATCGTTCTCAATCTTTAGATCCTCGATTTGGATGGTTTGCCAGTTCTGTGCTATTGCATTGTACTCAAACTGCACATTGAAACGCTCGCAATACTTCGCCAACCGCCGTCCTGTCTGCTCAACTCTTTCCGCTGGGCGAAAGCCAGATTGTGGGAAGTCTATCCCAGTAATGCGAAGCTTGGGGGGTCCACCAGGCCTGGTTGACAGGCGTTGGATGAAGATGGGCCACTGGAAACCAAAGAGAATACCAAAGTCTATAATGTGAAGCTT
>JAOTQK010000005.1:7557227-7581359 GCA_025642025.1 Rhododendron ferrugineum
CAAAATAATGACAAACAGAACAATTAAGCGACAAATGTCCGTAATGTTCTTTTGTTTTCATGTATCGAAGTAAAAAGTTTGCACAGATACTTCAGTTTCTAGTACTCTATCCAAAATCCAAAGGGAAACATAACATAAACATAAAATTTAAGAAACAATGACAATTCAGAGTCTATGTTACATGGAATTGGATGCGGGTACATTTTTGGGGTCGGACTCATCAAATCCCATTTTAAAATACCAAGCCTCGAAGAAAAAGGATCCAGACAGAGGTATCGATAGAGGTATTCCTAAGTGGAAAAGGCTACAAAATTATGTACATGAAAACAAAACATATGCAGTTAAAAGATATGATCATATCCAACAGAGAAGGGTTTAGCTACAATAGTACCATACTGGCTACGCAAAAACATAGTAAGGAAAAAAAAAAAAAAAAGCAACTGGAATTGTTTGTTTCAAAACAAAAGGATTGGATCTCATACCCTTACCCCGTGCCATGACTTGTTGACATGGGTAACTCAGAAAAACAGAAGAGTCCGTGTCACATACTTCACAGTTCAAGAGGAAATGATGACAGCACTTAACTATCACAAGTTGCATTAAAGATCCCTTTTTCGAGGTTCAGGAATCAGAGTTAAAGTGCTAAACACTGAATGATTCATACTATAGTACCTATTCCAAAATCCCCAGGCATCAACAGGTAAGAAACAATCATGGTGGCACAGGCAAAATATCAAATTGACAGCCAATGAGATAGTTCAGAGAAAGATGATTAGAAAGAGAAACATTTAACATACCCAAACCAACCGCAAGGTTGAAAGTAAAGGACAACTTTATCTCCCGTAGTCAAATTTGACAACACCATTTCCCCGGGTGAGTCCACCCAAGTTCGTCCAAATATCAAATTGTTGACCTTTGTGGGAGGGGGAACCAAATCGAGGACTACCCCATCTCGTTTTAAAGTTACACATGTTCTGCAAAAGGAAAACCATACATAAATCTACATGTATGATCTATCCGTACATTGATGAACAAGGTACTTCAATCATAAAAATGACAAGATACTAAAACGAGAAGTATAACATCCATTGCAGCAACAAGTCCCTGGAAGATCAACAGAATGGTATTACATCAGGTTTGACAGAATAGAATAGTGACCCATAATGGTTCTCCTAATCTGCTGGTAGCCTGGTATAGGGTACACCTCCAAAAATACAACCTTCTCTTTCTTTCTTTTGGCATCTACAGGAAACCTGTATAGGACTTCCCTCCAACATTAATAGCCCAATTAAGATTGCCCTCTCGTACAAATAGAGCTTTTAAGAGAACAAAGTATAGAAACAGATAAATGTTCTAGTTCCGGAGGGTCAACATCAACTGCTAAGAATGTTGAACTGCACCAAAATTTCACTGGACTATACATATGAGGATGGATACACAAAAAAACTAACCTCCCGAGAGGGTAAACATCAAGAGAGTTTCCTAAGAATTTCGTTTTTAACTTTGACGTCACATCATATGTAAAATGCTCATTTTCAGCATGTCCAGCACTCATTGGAGGATGATGACAAACCTGTAACAATATAATTGTGAAACAATGGACTTAGGAACAAGAATAATGCACAAGCTACAAGCGCTTCTAAAGAACACATGTGCAAATTGTTTTCGCAAGATCTATGGCCGGTGCTTCCTTGCTTGAGAGAACAAAGCAAACCTTGATTGACTTCAGAGTTCAAGAAGCTAAAAGAGTACATAGGTACATATGCAAAATGAAAGAGCAAAAGGTTGGACATCCTCACCTGCTCAGAAATAAATGTGATGCCACCATGATTGACCATTTCATAAGTTTCACCCAGGATGGGGTTAAAAGGCTTCCAGGTGCGTTGGTAGGCATAATAGACAGATATAGCCCATGATGCTGCATATACCAGAAACTCCCATCAAAACGTGATGTAAGATAGTCAATCTACAGACATTCACCCCCTCTTATTGGATACCCAAAGCAATATTATACTCACAAGCATACACCAACTGCATGTAGGGGTCCTCACATTCATCTGCCTGATCTAAAAGGTAGGAGTATTCCATTAACTGTCGCACCAAAGCACAATTAACATTACAGCAGAAGCAATAGAAAGTGAATAAGATAGTTAATAAACTATACAATAACCATGACACAAACCTCTGCCATCTTTTGAAGCATTGTCATTGGCTCAAATATAATGACCGGAAGCGTCACCATCGATGTCACATCAGATCCGATATATTTCTGCATCATCTTCCAATAACTGTCCCGATCCTTTAAGAAAGAAATGAATCAATGGCTTAAGCATGAGTAAAAGTTATGATTCACTTTTCATGGGAAACACTACAGGAAAATAGACAAGGGAATTGGTGCAGCAGAAGAAATATCCACCAAATAAACATACTAGATGATGATTTTTTAGTAGCATGATAAACTAAGATATATCCACCAAATCCGCCCAGATAAGATAGAGACAGTGACAGACTAAGGCCCCATTCGGCTAAATAAGCCACTGGCTTTCCCGCAAAAAATGAGCCTAATAAAATTGGCTTATTTGCTTTCCCGCCAAAAAGTCAAAATTGGATTTCGATCAAAATTTTTTACTTTTTAGATTCCTCTTATCATGAGGATGTAATAATCCCCCCAAAAATGATGATAAGCCAAGTGATACGAAAAAAAATTTAATAAGGACAAAAAATAAGCCACTTGACTTATTTAGCCGAATGGGGCCTAAGTGTTTTTTCTCGAGCACCAGGAGCCATTTGCCTCTGCAGCCAGAGTGCCAGACCAATAAAAAATTTCACAAGCCCAGGCGAAGTAGGGCATTGACAGAAAATACACGACTATAATCTATTACATTTATTTTCCACTACGTACTTATCTACACAGGGGATATACAACGAACTAAATATAAAACTCAGAATCAGTTTGTCCAATTATTTGTCGAATTCTATGTCGGCAAGTGAGAAGGAAAACATTCTGACATACATTACACTTAAAACTATTCTCTAAATTGAACAAATAGAAAAATACAGAGACAAGAGCGAGAGTAACAAAAATAAATTTAAAAAAATAGATAAACAACTCACCTCCTGCTTCCATCTTCCTTTCACAGCTTCCTCTTCTGCATCATCTTTGCCCCCCTCTGGATTAATTACTTCCACCCCCTCATAACCCAGCAATCTGGAGGCAGATAGTAAAAAAGGCATTCATTAACAGGCAAGACTCTTGATACGCAACAATAACTTCTTAATAAGCTACAGTATGAAAAAAAGATGTCCCGTATAGATTTTCAAAACATTTTGATAGACTTCAAATGTGTGTTATACTCAAGCCACAAATACCAGTCTTGTACAAGTCAATAATCAGGTGAAGAGGAATGAAAAGAAGAATTGAACAATATGGATCAAGTCTCGAACAACGAGCATAGGGAACACAAAGAATCGATTGCATTATAACCAGGAACTAGAAGCCGTGAATGCAGCCGATTGGGTAACCTTTCTATGAATGCATATACTTTATCTTATATCTTGCATTGGTGTTAACCTGCCTATGAATGCAACCGATTGGGTAAAGCTACTTCCCTAGGTCCCTTTACGCGAACATCGCCCAATTACACTTATCACTATCATACCAACTACCCGATGCACTTCTTTTTCAAAGTTGCGAATTAAGGCGTCCCCAATCTAAGAAGTTCAGATCAGATCAAATCAATTGATATCTCGAACTAACGTGGAAAATTGGCAGCTTATGAAGATGGGCACTAAATTTCTTCAAAATCACAATACCAATTGCTCAAATACACTTCTTCAGTCATGCCTAGGCATTAATAGATTTGAATACAATATCAAGACCTCATTCGATTTCACCGAATAACGAGCTCTAATGGGAAAAAAAAAAAAATTCATGTATATAGGCAGAGGCCGCAAGACTTAGAAAGAGCATACATACCCTGTGACGGATCTCTGCATGGCATTCCCAAACATGGAGATTCCAGAAGTCATCGCTGCAAACAGACCCTTGCCTTGATTCTTCTTCGGACTACCCATCTCTCTCTCCCCTAGTTCTTTCCTCCTGTATAGGAATGATCTTTCTCGAGGGTTGCAGAAGGAACGCTATGAAGCCCAAATTGATCGATCGATCGATCTGAAACCGATGAAGTCTGGAAACCTGGAAGCAGAGAGATTCTCTAGTGACGACGGAAGAGAAAGGGTCAAACTTTGTGAATATTTATTTGGGGGGGAAATAACTTTGTGGGAAAGTTTACACAGCGATGACCAGAATTCGAAATCGCTGGAGTTTTCTGTTTTCTCTCTCCTCTCTCTCTCTCTCCTCCCCCTGAGTGAGAAGTACGATTCCCACACTCGGAGAACTGACGTGATGTGGACTGCTGCCAAACATGGTTCTGCGGCGCCATCTTCGCTCACTGTGTTGCGCGCTTTGTAATCCAAGTCCTGGGTAGGCGCGTGGTCGTCTGACTTTCCCATACTTCGTCATCTTCTTTCCGTCAAGAGGGAGAGAGAGGGAAAAAAAAAAAAAAGGGGAACGACTTTCCCAAACTTGTCATTTTCGTCAGCATTAACAAATGTCCTTAATTTATTTTTTACAGATATTAATTATTAAAACACGTCTTAAATCATCATTTTTCCAAAAAAAAACTTAGTCATCTATGACTAGATTTGAAGATCACTTGGCATTATTTAAGGGGAACGACTTTCGGATTAAAAAAAAAAAAGGAATGAGTAATTTTTTGCATAATAGAATCATTACAAGCATAATCAAAATTATTACAAGCATAACCAAAAACCAACTAAGACATAACCAATCAAGATATGCCTTGTTATGGTTCCGTTATGCCAAAAATTGCGGTGTCTCCAGAAGGGGTGGAGACACCGAAGTCGTTCCCATTTAAGTTTTGTGAAAAATCATGTTTGTCAAGTTGGTTGTCTCATTTTTCTTTGTAGAGGTAACCTGAGTTTAAGTCCCTCGGGGAGCAGATTTGGAGTTGAGATTTATGATAGCCTCTGAACTCCGTTGATTAACAAACTAACATTCCGCTAATGTATACGGTATGACAAAAAAGAAAGAAGTTTTGTTTGTCTTTTTCACAAATTGATACTACTAGCTTATTTTATTTTTTATGTTCTTTGGATTGTTTTCAAGTTCGATTTTGTATTGTTCTTTTTTTTTAAAAAAATATCTTTCAAGAAAAAATTTAAGAGTATATACTTAAAGAAATTATTGTAAATTTATCTAGCAACCCATTCAGCTAAGATTCTTATTTTGTAAATATTTATTTTCTGGTTTATGAGACAGGTCATCCTCTCATAACACATAATATTTAATTAAAAATAAATAAAATACTTATTTTAGTTGGTAGAATACACCTTGAGTATAACTTAGACAAATGAACAAGTTTTAGTTTAAATTCCACGTACGATAATGTAGTAGAATTTATTTAGAGTGATGTTAGTACCACACCTAAAGTCACACCCAAATACACACCCACCACTCACATGAGTGGTGGTTCTCATACACACTACACACTCTAGTGTGTGCATGGGGCCCACCACTCATGTGAGTGTGGGTGTGTGTTTGGGTGTGACTTTAGGTGTATCCCTAGAATTATTGATTTAAGTTAGTTTTAATTTCATTTACTATAAAAATCGAAAATGATAACAGGTGCAACATAGCACAGGATAGAAAGTACTCTTTTGCAATCAATTTACCAACTTTTTCTCTGACACACGGAACAGAAACCACAGCACATTTGGTACCTTTCTTAGAATTACACCTTTAACCCATTTTCTTTATTTTACATTTCTTATTTGCCCCAAGTTTCTTCTTTCTCTTTTTATGTTTTAACAGCTCCTTTTTTTAAAAGAGCATGTACACTAATAAATAGGTAAAATCTCATGAACATTGCTTATTTTTAGTTTAGTTATCAACATTTTCTTTCACAACTATACCAATATTATCTATTTTACCTAACACCAATTAAAAAATATAATTTTTATCTGTTTAATTTTTAGACTGTTTATATATTAAAAAATTAAACGCTTCAATTTTAAAGAGTTGTGATTAATTTTTGTCTCTAGAATTCTCATAATTAAGTATCTACTTTTTATTTGGGATCCAGAAGAGCAGATACTTGATTATGAGAGTCTTAGAGACACTACAAGAAAAGTATATTTGTTGACAAAACAACTGGTGACGAAATTTAATTTTTACTTTAGGTGCCGAAACAAGATTTTCGTCACCAAAAAGTGCGTCACCTATCGGTTGTCTCCAAAAGTCATTTTTGGTGACGAAAATCTTATTTTTTTCGTCACCTATAGTAACTTTTGGTGACAAAAATCTTATATTTCGTCAGCAAATATACTTTTTCTTGTAGTAAAACAAAAATTAATCATGACCCTTTAAGATAAATGGATCAGAAAAATAAGAGTCTGAATTCTTTTTTTATATATAAACAGACTAAAAAAATTAAGTGCTCCAATTTGAATTCATTTGAACCGGTGAAAAAGATATTCACTGTGTTCGGAAGGCCACTTTGAGTTTTCTTTCAAAAAATTGTTTTGAAAGCAAAAAATATGTGGGGCCAAAAAGTGAAAAATCTGATGGCATCCAACAAACAGGTGCAAGCACAGTTGCCAAGGCCGGGAAAGACTACCCTTTGACTGTAAAATACTATTCAGTCAAGGCCGGGAAAGACTACACAATTTCCAAGAGAGAGATGAATGGTTGGGATGAAGTTTGAAGAGAGAGATGAGTGGTTGGGATGGATTGATTAGGTCTGGCCGGGACAGACTGCCAACTTGCCAAGTGGACCTTTATCCGTCCCTTTTCTTTTTTACTTTTCTGTTAAGTGTCCGGTCCCACTTATTTTTCAAATAACTCATCCAATCACATATTTTTACATTTTAACTCAAAATTTTCAATCCAGAATTGTGATCCAAACGCAGTGATTATTTTTCTGATTGATTTATCCTAAAAGGTCATGATTAATTTTTGTCTTTAAAACTCTCATAATAGAGTATCTGCTCTATCTATTGGATCCCAAATAAAGAGCAAATACTTAATTATAAGAATTCTAGAGACAAAAATTAATCACGACTCTTTGAAATTAGAGCGCTTAATTTTTTTAATATATAAACAGTCTAAAAAATTAAACAGACATAAAATATTTTTTAATTGATTTTAGGTAAAATAGATAATATTGGTGTAGTTGTGAAAGAAGAAGTTGATAGCTAAAATAAAAATAAGCAATATTCATGAGATATTTTACCTATTTATTGGTGTACATGCTCTCTTAAAAAAAGGAGCTGTTAAAACATAAAAAGAGAAAGAAGAAACTTGGGGCAAATATGAAATGTAAAATAAAGAAAATGGGTTAAAGGTGTAATATTCTTCGAAAGGTACCTAATGTGCTGTTGTTTCTGTTCCGTGTGTCAGAGAAAAAGTTGGTAAATTGATTGCAAAACAGTACTTTTATCCGGTGCTATGTTGCACCTGTTAGCATTTACGTATAAAAATTCCAGTACCCGTTAAATATTTATAGTGTCTTCACCGCTGTTCAATCGTGGAAGCGATCACTTCGCCGATTAGAACAGCAAATTGTCGAACTCATTCTATTTGATTGCAGAAAGTCTAAGGATCCCGACCAAGGGATCCCGACCGGAATCCCGACGCCTCGCCGTCCAAAAATTCTATAAAAAAAAACCGAGTGGCCTTGAGCGAGAATCAACGGCATCCGATGTGTATAGGTGCTCGGATCAAGCACTCCATGTTTTTGTATATATATTCATCTTACATATATATACAAAAAAAATGGAGTGGTTGATCCGAGCACCTACACACATCGGATGCCATTGATTCTCGCGTAAGCCCACTCGGTTTTTTTTTTTTAGAATTTTTGAACGGCTCGGATCGACCGTCCGGTGGCCGGAGTGAGCCCGGCGCGGCGTCGGGATCCGATCGGGATCCTTTCCCGTCGGGATGTGTAGCACTGCTGATTTGATTGGTTTAAGAAAGAATGAATCACGTGCAGTAGACAGAGAATCAGAATCAAAACATCGACACCCCTCCCTCCACCTCGTCTTCTCCACTCTCCAATCGTCTCAGATCAGATCTACTGCCAACCCTTTTTTTATTATTATTAAAATTCAATAAACGAGCCCTACAGTACAGCGGTTTCTCGATTCCTGGAAAATTCAGATACCAGAGTTAGTTAGTTAGTTTATAGTTGATCGATTTGAATTCAGAATGAAAGAGAGAAAATCCGTGAAGTTCAATCTTCAGCAGCAACTGGATCAGAACGGTCACTTGTCTCCGTTCAACCTCGCCAAATTGCTCGACCCCGATGCCTCTTGGGACAAGGTTCGCACTTTCGTTCTCGTTTTCATGTTATTCACTAGGACTCCACTGTTGCATTGGTTTGGCAGTTTTTCAATTTAGGTTTTAGTTAAAGATCAGATCATACTGTATTGAAATTCTGTAAGGAGAGAGTGCAAGATACCTTGCAACCTTAGGAAATCAGCATAGCAGACATACGCCTTTTTTGTTTTTTAATTATTAGTACTTAGGTGTGGCCAGCTTACGCGCCACCTCAACTAGTTTTGGGGATCAATTCGCGGGGAGAGGGTTTGATTAAAGTCGGGCAAGCCCTGTATAAACGTGTCCCACAAGAGTTGTCTGAGTTGATAGCATGTCTCGAACCTGATAGCTAGGAGGGAGCAAACGTCTCTAGCCTTGACCACTAGGATAATCGCTTGGGGTTAGCGAGCCCTTGAAAATTTTGAAATGTACGAAGCTTCAAAGAGTGTATAGCCACCATAGGAGTCTGGCCTGTGTCTCAGTCCCAATGTGGCTGATCTCCTTAATTCCACTATTGTTCACGTTTTCGAATTTGTTACTTCAGGTCACCTTATGTTGACATGTGGATTTAAATTGTGCAAAATGCAAAGCACGTAGGCAAACAGACACCTTCTTCTCCACTGTTGGACTTCTATTTGAGGAACACATGTACCAGAAGATAGATGTCAGAAGGTAGAATACTATAATGCATTGCAGAGGTTGGAGGACATGATATCTACTAACAATAACTACATTACCATAGGGGAAATATAAAAATTTGGAAAATTATTTAGGCATTCTTAACTTCTGTTTTGCCTGATGTTATGGGCACTAAATTCTGACGTTCTTGCCCTTGTTAGTAAAAGGTCACAATCTCACCTAAAGCGTTCTACGCAAAAAGATTTAACACCCTTGTTTTCCTTGTGGGAAATGGGGGGTTTCGAGTGGACAACTTGGCAAAGTTTGAGATATTTAATACGAGTGCGGACAGTGGGAAATGCTATTGAGGGTTACAGGAATGTAAGACGCACAACTAGTTAATTTCAGTCCTTCATCCTCCTTCGGTGTAGAATTTGTTGAAAGAGTCAGGAGATGATTGGGCAATGATAATGTTAATGGTGAACTTCATGTGTATTATGAGTTGCTACATTTATTGCTAAAGCTACATAGACCATAGTCATATTATATGTTTCACTCTAACCTAGCTGGTGGAACTGTAGAGTTGATTTATGGTTGAAAAGAGACTTAGAAATGTGTGGCATGCGATCCTTATAGTATTGTAATTTTGGAAAACTTTGTAGCAATTTTATTCCAATGGAGACAAATATTCCTTGCTTTAAAATTGTAAGAAAGATTTTATTTGTATGTTAGTCACCATATAATATAACACAGTGCTATTGCAGGATCAATTAGGAGATGTATTGCATTGGATACGACAAGTTGTGGCCCTTGTATGTGGTTTGCTTTGGGGTGCCATACCATTAGTTGGTGGCATATGGATCATTGTGTAAGTTGATGCTTGTCCCCTCTAGTTTCCAGCTGTTGCATAAATCAGACGGTTCATATCTGTTTTGCTAGAAATAATTCACAATATCTGTGCTGTCCATTCCTCAGATTGTATGCGTATAGTTCAAATGATATCTTTAAGATTTATCAGTGGTATTTCCCTTAGCAAAACAATGAAAGGATGTTTCATATTGCGGTAATATCAGCTTCAAAAGATAGACCCGCTTTGACTTTATTGGGTTGGCAGTTGGCCCTTTTACGCATAGGAAAAATTGCACTCTACAATACTAAGATGTGGGAAGGTTGTAAAGATTCCGGACCTGCAGAGGGCTAAAGGAATCCTGTTCAATCTTTCCTGGGTTAGAATTAAGGGTTACTATTTGAACTCTTGCTACCATAAACTTCTCGTTATTTATGTTTGAGGGAGTGGGAGAAATTAATGAGATTTTTTTTTCTCGTAAGGAGGTGGATTTTCAATTTCAGTTGTTTTCATGAATTGGATATGGGTAAGCAAAGAGGGACTTCTTAATGCAATATTACTAATTTGCGTTTTTTCTTGGATTCTAACATTTTTCACTTATATTTTTGCTCTTCTAAATGAACCGGAGAAATCAGGAGAATATTGAATTTTCCCTTTCATTTTACATTACTCTTCCTGTTCCCATTTATGCATGGGAAGCAAACAAAAAAGCCTTAGGCTAAGTGTTCTTTTGACACTAATTCAAAGTGCTATGTTTGCTCGTCTGCAGCTTAGGTTAAGTAATGCACAGAGTAGAGACTGGGTGCGGTGTACCGCTATGTTCAAGTTGATGGTCTTGTAAGGAATGTTAACAAAAACATGTTTTACTGGGTTATTGTGTATACTCAACCAAACACATGGATCAACATAGATGCAACCTCAAAAGCAAAATTATAAGTGTCTACTTAAAATGATTGTGTTATGAGCTATTTTACATATGGCACTTTGGCTGACTAATTAAACTGGATTCTTGAATGTGTTGAGTATACTGGTTCATATTCCATCGGACATTTTCTTTTGTGTCCTTCCTGATGTTTTTTGGTTGCCCTGTGTCTAGAGGAGTAGATGCTTATAGTTTTGTCCATTTGACCATGTTTTGATTTTAGAGGTTATCATTGGAGTAGCCTACAGTGTAGCTATCCGAAACATGTGTATTTTCATTACAATTGGTTTTACCTTCTTATCTAGTTTTCTTGACCTCACTTGTGTATGTTCACAACATATGGTTTACAGGGACTGATTGTCATTTATGATTACCACTTAAAGTGATCAACTTGTATTGTAAACTTACACTTCGGGTTCCTGGTGATATCTTCTGGGATTATATACGCTTATTACGCGATGATACTAAAAATCAATGAAGAAGAATTTGGTGGCCACGGGGCTCTCCTCCAAGAGGGGCTTTTTGTTTCTATGATGCTCTTTCTGGTACTGGACAGCATCTCTTTGTTGATCTTCTTTCTCTTTAGAAGTTCATTTGATGACTAGCTAACTTTTTGCTCTGTTTTCCTCAGCTTGCGTGGATTCTCGTATATAGCTTAGCACATTTCTGATTGCTGGGATCCAAACTTAGCAGTTAGCACTCCTCCCGCCTCTCTCTCTGACTGAGAGTTGAATTATCTGGGCTCAGTGTTTACAAGATTTTACCTTACTGTCCTGACAACAACAATGTGAAAGTTTCCCAAGGTGCGTAATCAAATGATTCATGTTCGTTTGGCAATTGTGCAATAGTCTGATTCTGCATTGCTTGGATGCAATAAAAGATCACAGTAGTTGAGCTGTTTCTATAACATTTACTCTGTAGAGGTAGGTAGCTCGATTGGTTCGAGTCCAAGTCATCCTAGAAAAGGGGTGTGACCTTATGGACTCGGGTTTTGCTTCATGTTTTGTTCTAAGAGAGGCCTCCCTCTAACCCCCTTTGTTACCAGCAAGCGGAGACGTCGTACGGGAATGAATTCATTGTTTTGTCTACAGAAATAGTATAGCATTAAGTTGTTTTGCTCAAGTATGAATAGCAGTTTGCTTTGCGCTTGTTCCTAAGATTCAATTTACTCTCATCATTTGTTTTTCCAATGAAGCAGCAATTTTAAAGAAAATCCAAACCTGCAGACCTCTTTCATCACCCAACAAGTTTAACATCCTGCTTTTCATATGGATTTGTGAAGTGTCCTTCCGTTGCGATGATTAGGATTCACCAAAATGTGGAAAATTTTCTAAGATTTACACTGCTGTATAATGCTTGGTGATGACATTATCAAGTGGAGTGAATTTGTGTATGTACTCCTAGCTGTTAAGAAAAAGGAAAATTGTACTAGTAAAATGTATTTTACCTCATTAGATTCTTCTATTTTCTTTCCCCTTTACCGTCATAAAATCCATCATTCAAATGCATTCCCATACCAAAATCGAAGGGAGTATGAAGGTGAGGTATTTGTGGTGGAATCGCTATTAATTCTATATTGGAACCGCTCATATTTGACCCGTGACCCGTTTCAACCCGCCCATATGCCACCTCTATATATAGGTTTCATTTTCCAGAATGAAGTATGACTTGTTTTCTGTGTTCGGTATCAATTTCCTTTCTGTTTTCAGTTTTCAAAACACCAAATACTTGTTGGCCAATTGTTACTGGGTAACATTTTCTCAAAACAACTCGAAACATTCGACTAGTCATTTTCGGAAACTGTTCCTGTTAAAGATGAATACAATAGGAACATGATGGCCTCCCCTCTCTCTTTTTTGTGGCTACATAGCATATGGAAATTGTCCAAAAAATCCATAGCATATGGGCCTGCAGAGGTTTTGAACTCCAAGAATCTCTATAAAGCAACTACACAAGTTTCCCATTTCAAAAAAGGAAAAAAAAAAAAAAAAACTAGTAGTATCTAAAAAATAAAGCAAATTACCATTATATTTCTGTGCTTCTTGCTTTCTCTTCCCTATCTCACTTCCCCCAATATTTCTCCTTACTTCTTCTCTTAAAGTAATGATCCCATTCATCATTCCCTGACGTCCCAAAAAAACTTTGCTTCCAACTATACTCTTCATCACCCACAAAATTAGAATTCCTCCCCTGTACCCTCAGTTTCTCCACTCTCTCCAAAACACCCTTCACTGTCAAATCAAACGCATCTTCAAGTGTCTCCAACCTCGACCTCGGATCGGCGTAACTCACCTTCGGAATCAACTTTACCACCTCCTCTTTCATCGCCGCCACCTTCGCTTTCGGTATCTTCTCCAATTGCGCCTCGATACTCAGCTTATTTCCCTTCACGCCCTCCTCTGGAATCAAAACAGAGTACTTTTCATAATTCTTCGGCAAATGCCACAAGTACTGCACGTAAGCGGAAGCCGGATGGAAGAAAACAGGAATGCACCCAGCCACAATCGAGTCGAAAGTGGACCGACGAGTAAATGAGTCCCCAGGAGGCTGTAAACAGAAAACAGAACTCTGGAACAGTTTCATCAAATAACCCGGTTTTAAGCACTTGTTTCCCTCATTTCTGCATTCCAAAAGTTTACATTTCCTTCTTGACTTCTGGCACTGACTCATTATTTCGCTCCGGATTGAATCCCCAATGTTGGGCCGGGGTGCACCCGCGAACGAAAACAAGTACCGTCTTTTTAATTTCCTCATCCTGTTCTGCCACTGGAAAACCTCTCTATCATTGGAAGGGTGGAAATAAGTAGGATAAGGTATCGCGAAATCGTTACTGTTCCAAGGGCTTGATTCGATTGTCAAGATTGTCATGTTTTTGGCTTCTGGCAACAACATTAGTTTGTTTCCCCAAGCGGAGTCCTCATCGACTCCTCTCCTGAAATCCCATGTGATTCTCCCTGCTACAAGAAAATGATCTCTCCCCCACATGACTTCCCACTCGGGTTGTTCCTTAAGCCACTTGTAAATTTCAAGGGAGCCCGAATCTCTTTCCGATACGTTGGACCCCCATAAGTACCGCGCCACATCGAGGCCTGCATAATAAGGTACAAAGATTGCAGAAGCCGCTGACGAATCATTTGTTAAGCAATCGTACTGCTTCATTCTGTGGTGGAAAATGACTTCCAACGAGAACTGGTGGGTCGTGAAAAAACCTGTGTTTCCGAAAATTTTGTCCCTAGGAAGTTGCTGGCCGAGACCCTTGTTCATCATGTATTGGCACATGTTAGTCCAATTGTTGAGTGATTGGCATTGATCAATCAAGTCATTGTTGAATTTCTTTGGAATTTCATGGACGTAAATGTATCGACCCGAACACGATAATTGAGGCTTTTCGGAAGACTTGCCCGTTTCTTGATTTTTCGAAACGATTTCTTCCAATGATTTGATGGGTTTTTCGCCATTCCTTGTTTCCTCCGCTGTTCCATGCTTGTTCCGTCTATCTTTTACACGATTGAAACTGGGAGACATGCCATTGATTTCATTTGTGGTTTTGGCGATATCGACAGGGTTGGATTTTCCAGATTGGATGGATACATGGTTTTGGGTTATTGGGCTGAGAGAAGACCAATCAAGAACATAAAGCAGCAAGTACCAAACAACGAACAAGGTAAAGGCAACCAACCATAAATGATTGCGGCATCTTAATATGATGGCTGAGCTCTCCATCTTCTTCTCTCTTCGGGCTTTTGCATTGACGAGTCTCCTTTGGGTCATCAAATTCCTGGGAAACGCCTGGTGAGTACGATGATAGAAACCATTTCTAGAGATACAGAAGCAGTCAGAAGATGTGGAGCAATAATAGGAATTCAATTTGGGAAAGAAAATTTTCAAGATGAATTGACCAATTGATTGAGAAGTAACACAAGAATTGCAGAGAGAGAGAGAGAGAGAGAGAGAGGTGATTGAAATTGAACCAATCAGGGGAAAATCTTCTAATTATAGCATCATTAGGATGGATACGTTTGATTCTTAAATCTTAATTAGGAGACAAATTTGTGTAATTTGTTACTAGTAATTTTCCTATTTCTCAGCGTTGAAGTGCTATTTAAATGGGATGGACGCCCGCCTTACATTTAGGGAGCGTCCGTTTGCTAACGGTTGGACTATATGGTATTTACTTGCTTCAGATTTTGCAGTCAAATTAAGAGGAAGAAAAGGAGATCTCTTGACCGCAGAGAGACTATGCTACCCTTGAAATTGATTAAAAGATTGAGCTTACGCAATTTCTCGTGTAATCCTCTTATTGAGTAGTGGCACAATTACATAGCACCCTATGACCCCAGCGTCGTGAGGGCGAAACTTCTTTCAAAAACAGTCAAGACTTTTGGAATCGGCAAGCGTGACGATTGAGCACGGGAGAAAATGGTTTTACTGGAGGACTTATGCGGCCTAGGTCTGGTCGACCCTACTTGGTTTGCGATGAGGTTATGCCGTACATGATTATAGGGAGGGATGCCTAATTTCCTGGAGTTGTTTTACATGTAAATCTGTCTGTTTATCCGTTTGTTCAACTTAGAGCATCAATTAAACTAAAAATATAGAACCTTTGTTATCATTTTCAAAGTTTGGTTCGAGTTGATGGATGTACGGTCGGCCTGCGTTGTAATCCAACTACACCACTAACCCTACCTATGACATCATAGCATTATCTGTAGAAGATCCTACCGCCTCTATGTTAGAACCGAAGCTAAAATCCCACAACTTGTGGATGGTGATAGGAGTATTTTTAGCTGGTAGGATTACTAAATACGATTGGGCTTTTTCTATTGGATGGAGAAATGGGTTTGAACAACTTGATTTGGATCTCCACATGCTATGGAAATGTACATAGGGCCTCTTTTCATATCAGTTTGAATGGAGATTAAAACCCACATTTTACCAAGTATACATGGGCCTGTTTTTTGTCTATCATTTATTCTAGTCCAGCTCAGCCCGCCCAGCTTGCCCGCTCAAACCCTTTTTTGGGTCCGAATATCTCTACAAACAAACATAAACTACACACAGAATTTCTATATCCAATCTAGTGGCCTATTGTAACGACCCGTGCCTTACCTAGGAGTTTCTCATTTTCAACCGATCGGATGAATATAGATAAATATGATTTCGATCAGTATTATTTGGTCGCCAACCCTTATATATCCATCCGATCAGCTGAAAGTGAGAAACTCCTAGGTAAGGCATGCCTCTCATGTATGAGCTGAAACAATATTTACTTTCTGCAGGTTACAGTGGCTATAACCTACCACATAATGACTGGGAAAGCTTGGTAATGGAACTTGAAGCTATCAAAGTTTGCAATGTTGAAAGCCATGTTCAGACAAAAGTGAAACCACCTCAAACTTCTTTTATTTCAAACTTAAAGGGCCACTTATGTCATTTATTTTTCTTCCTTGTGTTACTTAATTAATTTGAATTGATTAGATCTATGAGTTTATTTCAAACCCAAAGTGGATTTTCTGAAGATGATTGGGTGTTGTGGGACGTGATTAATATTGTGATAAAGTGGTTAATATCGTTTGAAGTCAATTTATTTTTTTGAGTGCCTCTAGGCACGGAAATTCCGCTAGTTATATCTATATTATACTTCCCCTTTTCCTCAATTTTATGTTTACCAATCGGGAAAAACAAATAGTTAATCTTATATTGTTCTGCTTGGTCATGCTCACCTAGTTTAGTCGCGAAGAAACGATTTTCAGTCATAATTTTTCCCAATTCACAAGTAAAATGTGGACCATTGAGCCAAAGAAAATGGTGGATTGGACCATGGTGTGGCCTTTCCATGCATGTGGAGGGGGTGACTTCAATTATTTCCATCAATTGATTTCAGCACATCAACGACCTTCCCCAAGATTGAAAAAAAAAGTAAATGAAAAACTCTCCCCTCTGCCTTCCTAACCAACCTTCAATCATTTTTACTTTTCTGAGGGCAAGATTTTGGACCCTTTCTAGTCTAGGAATATTGAGGAGTAAAGTTGGTTGGTATGGTAGTTGTTCCTCAACTGGTTTTGAGTAGCTCTATGTCGGAGTGATTTTGGGACATATTATAAAAACCTAAGTCCTTGAGTACTTAGGCATATGAAAATAGGAGTAAAGCTAGCCCAAGGGTTGGTCTAGCGGTTTTGACCCGAGACTTTTTGCTCCCTCCTAAGTTTTTGTATTCGATTTTCCTTGCCAGCAACTCTTGGAACCACCTCATCCCACGCGTAAACATGTGAAACAGTTGTGGAAAAGATTGTAGGGATTAGTTCAAGGTGCGCCTAAACTGACCTGGAACACCCTGCACTACCGGGAAAATATAGGGGCAAAGTTTCTCCGTACCCCTAACATTGGACCATACCGTGCAATTGGTGGTTTTGCAGATAGTAAACTTTTCCAAGAAGAATGAGATTCGATTAGGCTGATATATATTGTTGGCCCTATTTACTAACCACTTAAGCTTTTAAGACAATTAGACAATTGATAACTTAACATGGTATTAGAGCTCCAGTTGCGACAGGTCTTGAGTTCATGCTCTCTCTGGTTGCTTTTGTTCCTTGTTTACATCTTGTTTCTTCCATTTCCACGTGAGGGAGGGTATTGAATAGCTAGCTTAATATACATCGTTGTGTGCCCGGCCATTTGTTAGTAGCTTAAACTCCTAGGACAATTCAATTGGTAACTCTAACATTGGAAAAGAGAGAAAGTAGAGTCCAAGATATGATTCTATATTTGCTTGCTTGAGAAACTTAGACGTTTTCTTTGTGGGGGGATTGCGTAAAGTTGAAAACCAAATAATCCTCCGTAGAAAAAGAGTAAAGCGTTTAATTTCTAGTATTAGAGTATTGAAGGGGGAATGGTATGCATGTTATGAAGCAGTAAAAATGGTCCCTACTTTCCAACCACAGGCATGATAAAAGAGCCGGCAAATGTCTTTGATTAGCTGTGCATGCCAAACTTACTACACAAGTACTCATCACCAACAAATCAATCATAGTACTAGCCAGTTTTTAAAACTACTCCGCTACTTATTGTGTTTTGGTTCTGACTTTGGAGGGAAATTCTCAATTATTAGTACCACAACTTGATTTCAAAACATGGTTCCAGATATAATTACAGTAATATATACAGGTGAGAATGTCCATGACATCAACAAATTCTACGGGAAAATTGACATTCTTCTATATATGCATTTATCCTCAACGTATATAACCGTTTCAGAAAGGGAAATAAGTACTTATTTTTTAAAAAGACAATTTCAAGCTAAAAAATCATGTGCTTACTCAAATAATTTTTCTATCAATATGGATCTTGTTTGATAGATCTCATTGAGATCTTTAATACGGTGCAAAAAAAATTGAAAAATTATTTTTCATTTACATTATTTTTGAGTTTGAAAATGTGAAATAAGTACTTATTTTTTAAGAAAGTGTTCTGGAATGAGGACTAAGACGTTAATCGCTATTGTTAATTAATTACTCCTTGGTATACGTAAATTCTTGACTCTATTAGCATAGTATTGTTAGAGACTTAGAGTGATGGAGGAACGTAAGAAAGAATACCACGTAACACTCTAGGCTTCAAATCTGATTCCGTCCCTTTCTCTATTGTGATATATATGTTCGGTAATTTATGTACGGTTGTCCATATATACAGGAAAACTACTATTTTTTTTTTTTTTGAATGACAAAAAAAATTCATTCATCTTTGAAGTTGTTACAAAGACAAATAGGACAAGGAGAACGGCATCATATTCCTAACAAAGTTAAGAACAATCTTATGCCCAGTCCGAGACTCAAACACTCGATTGGCAAGAAACCAACCGAAGACACCCATACAGGAACACTACTAATTAACACCCTCGGATGGAAATTTTGATACCACCCTTTTCGCTCAAGTGATAATTGTGCAAGAATTGGGGCTGTGAGTAATAGTAAAAATTAGGTTTTGAGACAAAAACTGATAACCTCTGCTTCAGTCAGAATGACTGAGATGGTCCATGTCCCTGTTTATTTTTACTCCAAAATCGGAATTACATTGTTGCAAATCGGTCAAGTAGGTCTAATTATTCAGTATTCCTAAAGCACGGACATGAACACTACACATTTTCGTGGAGTTTACGATTAAATGTGTGGATTCCACACATAAGTATGTGTAATTAATAGAATGATCCAGAGCATTACATGACTGTGCTCCCGAACTACTGCTGAATAATTACTTGTTAAGCAGGCAGCTATTTGCAACCAAAGAAGTGAACATGCACATCATGCATGATTTCTGTCTTGTCTAGCCTTGAACTATCACTACTTTTATCTATAACAAGTGGAATCGGACACTCTCATGTGATCCACTTTTGTTTGCTCAATTGTTATGTGGACAGATTTTATCTTTCTTTTTCTTTTTTTGGTAACTTAATTTCTCATTGAAAAACCAAGCAAACATACAAGCTAGAGGGGCATACCCATAAGAAATACCAGCGAAGTAAAGTACTAAGAAATTAATCATGACTGATTGAAACAAAATTAAGTTAGTGGTACGAGATGTTGATAATAATAATAAGGTTTAATAGCAAATTACTGGTACAGAAAGTATGCGTATCCACCCTAACTCATACGAATAACAATATTTTATGTTACGAAAAGTATCCATTTTAAGTAAGTCAACATCCATATACGGAGTATTGTACTAACTTTAATTTCTATTTACTTTGTAAAAATAAAATAAATTCGGGGTATGTGGGGTTTTTGCTCTCCCATCCATTTGATGCAAATCAGTTGGTCAACCAAATCAATGATGATCAAAGGATTTTGTTGATTCGTGAGGTGACCTGATGGGGTGAGTAGCCTAATTAATGGGCCCTGGACCTTTAGAAATTTTCAAAAATATCAGGAGATTTTTAAAGTGAATTTGTTTTTTATCTTAGAAAAAATTGAATGTGGTATTGAATATCACATGGAGGGAAAAGATAAGGTGTTGGACAGTTGCTCCGTACGTTTGGCACTTTCATCAGTTGTTAATTACGCTTTGGCAATTTTCTCCAACCCACATGCCTTTGTTTTCTCCACCACATGCACACTTGCTCCTAATGGCTAAGAGCAGCCTTATATTCTCTTTCTCTCTCTGTCTCCACGGTTAGGGGTGTTCGTTACAGCTTACGTGCACCTCGATTATGCCTCTCCCGCTCCGATCAAAGGCAGGCCATCCACGCTGGAACTGAGAGATTCACAAGAAATTTCATTTTTGCGGCCTGACTCCAAGAGATTGTCAAGTTTCGAACTCAGAATATCTGAGTTCTCTCCCTCTCACACACATCTGCGAAGCATGGCATGTGATGAAACAAGTTTTAGGCCAACTTATTTTCTAGTATAGATGGATAAGCGTGACAGAGACTTTATCCAAATTCGAATCATTTAAAGATGACATAAAGACACACAAATTCCATACAGTTTGCTTCCCCAAAATTCTTCATCTCGGCTAACACCATTCACACCACATCTTACGTTTTAAATTCCAAAGAGTAGTTACTTGTTCTTGTGATACTTTTTTTCCTTCTTCCGAAAATAGTACTTTAGCACGTTTGTATGTCGATAAAAGAGGCAAATTGGATTAAACATTCGGTTGTGTATCTCACATTTGGTTTCACAATTTGGTGAAGTCATGGAACAGAATTATAGTAATACATTGTACAGTCGACTATACATTTAGCTAAAAGTCGAATAGCTCAATTTCATGAAAAGGATAAAGTTATATATAGGATAAGAAAAAAATGTCATGAGCATTAAAGTACCAATTGTAAAATAATCACAGTCTAAATTAGTCGATGTATTGGCCCGGAGACCCTGAATTATTTAAGAGAATCAGGGTTATTCAATCCTTAATAAATTGAAGTTACGAAGCTGAACACTTAAAAAAGAACTTAAAAGGGGACGGAGATAGTATTTCTTACCCATAACCTGATAACCAAAATCATCTGTTTACTCCAAAGGATAGCTCTAGCTAGCTAGCTTATCCGCCAATCAGAAGGGGCCAGAAACTCAAGGGTCAGCAGACATAAGATATTAATTCAATTTCATCACGACACCATTGGGAATTTGGGAGGCACCACCAACCCTTAACTACCCTGTTTCCTCAAATTAAGCCTGGATTGGTGGAAGCCCATGTCCAAATTTTATAATTTTTAGCCCCTATAATTGCAAAGAATGGCATTGGAAAATTTATAGTCAACAGGTAGACCCTGCAGAGACTTTGCTGCATTTTTCAGTTATGATATTCAAAGTCCCCAACTAAACGTAGAAAACCAAAGTCAGGAAAAGAGGGAGAGGCAATTCACAAACGACTTCCTACCTGTAGTTGACTAAAGCTAATCTGCTTAATTGGTTGTTACAGTTTACTAGGGTACATGACTCTTAAGTACTCCCTCCGTCCCAATATTATTTGTTCGGTTCGCAAAACGAAAACTTATACTACTAGCGCGATTTATGAGTTGGTAAAGAGCAACAAAATCAAACTAAGCAATAGAGTATAGAGAGAAAAGCAAACACACACACACACACACACACACACACACAAAAGATATGCAGATTTTACATGATTCGACTTACTGGTGATGTAAACTCACTCTACGAGCAGTCAACAATCAAAAAGTTTTACGAGTCAAAGTAAGAGATTGGATGCTCCAAGGAGCTACAAACTTTGCCTCTTACCAAGCTCTCTTGAAAACTCTATGCAAAACCAGATGTATATGTATCACAATACATAAAAAAAAAAGCTCCAAAAGAACATATTTACAGAGTCAGTTGCGTCATCAATCATCCGGAAGGACTTAAACACATAGAGCTAGGATTCTATCTGCAGAGTTGACCGACGAGCTTGACCACCATCCAAAAGGGAATTACAATGACCACTAGACGACCATCTGGACGGAAGTACTAAAAAGGTCAAACCGAATGGATGATCTAAGACCCCGTCGGAATGCCCATTAAAAAACGAGCCAAGACTCGCAATAATAACATCCTAGTACAAGTGATTCCACGACTAGCTACTTGTATCATGTGATTAATAATGTAATTGACCACAGGGTTATTTGAATTCAAAGCAGTAATCTGTAGTCTACAGGACACATAGCCCCTATGCAATCTGACAACATTTTTCTTTAACTTAGCTTTAATAGTCGTTGATTGAAGTACGGTAACGACGGAAAATCGAATATTGGGTACGGTAATGGTCTCCCCTAGTTTTATACTCCTTCGGATTTGTATTCCCTTTGGTGAGGTAAGGACACATGCCTGTCCTGTGGTCAAACTTCCTCAAAGGCTCAAGTAGTAATGAAGAGTGTTCGGGTCAACTTGCGCGCACTTCAGTCGACTAGATTTTACAGTCCCTCCACAACCGCTTCACGTGGCGACATGTCGGGGTGAGGCGGCTTCAAAAAATTGCGGGCGAGGATAATGGAATCTGAGACCTTGTGACGAAGTAAATAGCTAAATCTAAGGCTAAGACCACTATGTCAACCCTTGGAGTTGAGTAGTGGAGTGCTGTTTATGTTCCTGAACTTATTAAACATATTATTAGTTCAATTCTCTTTCATTACTGAGGAAATTAAAAAAGATAAAAGGAAGATAAAGTGTGAGGGCCATCTCTCACCTGCTATACTTAACTTAGGCTGGAATTAATTAACCACTTTCATTACTCGCCAAAACACACTTTTTCAAAAAAATAATTCTAAGAATAATTTGACACTTACAAACAAGCTTTAATGAAACTAATTAAGCTCACTTATCTAAATTTGACATCACCTTGGAGCAGAAATTAAATAGCATGTAGATATATAGACAATGCTAAGTTTTTGAAATTCGCTCAACAGTGACTTGCCAACTTAATTAGGAAGTTTATTTTAAATGACTAGAATAGCTTTGGTTCATTTTATAGCATAATTTTTAGGAGCGTATGACCAATACAACAGCGTTCCAAGTTAGGGCGTATATGTTAGAATATAGGATCGGCAAGGCACAACGACTTGGGATTCTATTAGTACAGCCTAATTGAAATGTTAAATAGAATCCAATACATTGACAACAAAAAAAAGAAAAGAAAACGCAGCTTAATCCATGAGAGAAAAAAAACAAAAAAGGAATAAAGGGGATGGAAGTTAAAAATTCAAAAATGGAATTTGGGATTCTCTTTCGTTGATAGAGTAATGTTTTGCCAGTTTTGGCGTGCAAGTGAATACAATATATATAAGGTGGAAATCGAGCTTGAATATTAATTTGTATTTTTCTTGTTAGATATTTGCAAATGGAAGTCAAAATGCGTTGTTCTCCGTTTGGATCCCAAGGCAATTAAAAATTAACCTAAGCTAGCATGTTTTAGCGAATCTAGAGGGCATAGTTGGGAGAAACTATGCAATGAAAGGAAAACTCACGACAACATTAGATATAGATTTCATATTTTTTTTGGGTGGCAAAGCGCGCAAGTGGTTAGGTACGTTATGATTATTAGATTAAGGGCGTTATTATATAATAGTAATAAAAAAACTTTAGGATGTTTGGTAAACTAGCTTATTTGGCAAATCTAAAAATAAGATAGCGACGTTTTGTTAGCCTAGATTATTTGTATTTTTCTTGCTAGATCATTATTTTTTTATAAAATTATTGAACGACTTAGATTATTCGCACGGGATCCGAAGTGGGCCCCTGTCAGTTTACTCGTCGTCGGTCCCCAGAGTTTTCGTTTTGGAGTTGATGAATTGAAGTTAGGAATATTCCACCATCAAGGGATACACAAAAGAAGAAGAAACCCAAGTTAAATAGTAGAAAGTGGGTGAATCCGTTTCTGCATTCGGAACAATCATACTTGCATGATCTATCTACAGTCTACACCCACCTTGTGTTTGTTTTGTGTGTGTTTCCTCTTCTACTGTGGATGCATGTTAGTATATCTAACACGAACTTGTGCAAAGTAAGTAGAATCAGTCATTCTTTATCTGAGACAGATGCCCATCGACCATAGGTGGGAGAAGCAAAAATTGAGTTCCATTTTCGAGTAGTTTTTCGGGACAAGGGAATATATGTGTTGGGGGATTATCGTATTTCCCAAAAAAAAAGACTGTCATCCAATGCACGTAGGTTGACTCGAACATCTGAATTAATAAAAACGTCATTTCATGCAACAATATATGTTATACATCTGACGTTAAGGTGGGGTCAGCCGTGGCAGCTTCTCATTGGTTTTTTAAGATCCTTTGGCATTTAAATTACAGTTGGCGCGAGCCAGGTGAAAAAGGAAGGAACGGGGGTGAAAGTAAAAATGGTA
>JAOTQK010000005.1:7627380-7646579 GCA_025642025.1 Rhododendron ferrugineum
CGAGTTCGCTAAAAAACTTAATGAACGAATCTGAACATTCTAATATTCGGCTCGATTCGGCTCGTTTACAGCCCTACATATAATCATCTGTAAGGAGAAGTTTTTCAGTGCCGGGTGGGAACAGGCCACGTGGTGCCGAGCACGCATCTCGGCCGTCCAAACGTGTTTTGGACGGCCCTGATCTATTTGGGCTTGAGGGGGTATTTTGGTAATTTTACACTAAAAAATTACCCAAACAGATCTGGACCGTCCAAAACAAGTTTGGACGACCGAGATGGTGCTTGGCACCATGTGGCCTGTGCCCACCCGGCACTAAAAAACTTCTCATCCGTAAGAGATTCTACTCCACATATGTCAAGGCTAGAGCTAAGACTACGGATTCAACTAACGTTTAATTATTTTGTGAAAAAATCGCATTGTTAAGTTTTTGTTGGACAAATTTTAGAAGTAATAAGTTCCCACATAAATGTTTGATTAAAAGTAGAGTATGAGGCATGTGCAGAACTCTAAATAATTTTCCCTAAATAGACCTTCACCTTGTTGACTACTTGACTTAGAAGCCAGCTTGCCGGTGAGTCGTCTTGACAAAACGAAAAATCGTGATATCAAGACTTTACTAGTCTGAAATGGGAGTTGCAGCCACACGGCCGATCCGGCCATTCCAGAATTAATCTACAGCACCCATGGATCCCTACTAGTGCACTAATCGTAAAAAAAATGATTACGGTCACAATATTCAGAATTAATCTTACAAAATAATCAGGATCAAAAAAAAAAAAATCGTACAAATTAATCTTAAGTCTAAGTCACGTGGTTGACCTAGAAATTTAAAAAAAAAAAAAACCATCACAACAAAAATCTCCAGTCAATAAAAGTGGCCTTATTTAATTGGTTTCTAAATTAGGTACAGCTTTCTTCTGAATGATTAATTATTGTCTTGAGGTTGAAATTATTTATGAAGTACTTATTACGTCAACATTAAATGTCATTAATTGTAAAGACTTTCCAGTTTGGAATGGGTTAGAATAATAAGAGTACAAAGTGCTTCTAGTTTTAATAATTCCTTCTAATTAATTCCTTCTAATATTGGTGGAACCCACGTAGGCAGTCCAATATATCACTCGATGGATATGAGACTAGAAAATGCTTCTTCCTTTTTTAGCGAATACAGTAGTAAACGTTTTATCAGTTGGAAAAATATGAAGAGATATTTTAGTCAGAGAGGGTCAGCAAATCTGGTGCTTTTGTTTGGTATTTTCGTTCTGCCTTTTCTCATTTTTTTTAGATTCGCGTTAGATTTTTTTATTTTTTTTTGTATTAATCATCCGTCTCAACCAGAAAGGTCTAAAAAGTAAAAAAATTATGATCATAAACAACAACAACAAAAACTCTGAAACTGATATTTATTTGTCTAAAGTATAGTCTTGTATGAATTATTTTCAACTTTGGTCGACATTTTTATATTGTTCTAACTCTACTTGTCGTCGTCGAGATGAATAATTAATCCCAAAAATTACGATGATAAGTTAAACAAAAAATATCAAACAATTACTAGACAAAAAAGTGACGAAGAATGTGGCCTAGTTGATACCTGGATTTGAAAGAGCATTGTGTTTTGTGGAACTTAGGAAAGACATGGAGTATTGCTTAAGTCACGTAATCACGTGCATGTGCATGTGCATGAGTCTGAGCGGGGACACAAGCGTGTAAGTGTCGTGTGAAAATATTCTAACCACTAAAATTAACAGAAATGCTACTGGTACAGCACTTGCTGTACAGACAGCGTGCACAGCGCGCTTTTGGACCTGTCTCAGGTCCAACAAAGATAATCGGAGCCGCTCATTTTGTTCAAAATATTTTGTTTTAGTTCCCTGTAAAAAATTAGCTCCAACCGATATCGTTAAAGGCGTTTACGAAACGTCCAATTTTGCTTCGGAATTTAAGCTTGTAAAATTAGACGTTTCGTAAACGCCCTTAACGATATCGGTTGGAGCTGATTTTTTACGGGGACCTAAAACAAAATATTTTGAACAAAATAAGCGGCTCCGATTATCTTTGTTGGACCATATACGGGCCCAAAAGTGCGTTGTGCGCGTTGTCTGTACAGCAAGTACTGTACCAGTAGCAAAGTTCTAAAATTAATAAGGGTGGAAATTGAGAGCGTTAGTTAAAGAATTTTAGATTTTAATCATCCTCCTATTTCTCTTTCCACTCATTACTTCTATCTCCAATTATTATTCTCATTTTTCTCTCTATGTCTCTCCAATCATCATCCATATTTTCAATCATTACTCTATTTCTCTCTACATTAATTACCTACAAATCCAAATTCAAAATCCCAAAACGAACGGGGTCCTAGTGTCAGACTAGGGGGAGCTGCTGTCCCGGCTGAGGGGATCCCGCTTCGGCCTTTTTCCGATGATTGAAAACGTTCACTTCGTAGAGCTCATCGAGTTGAACAAGTATGCAAAAAAATCAGTTTGATCGGATATCATTAAGTGCTTGATCGGAACACATATAACTTGCCAACAATTGATTCTAGTCGATTTGATCCAGTGTTTCGGATCCATTCTTTTCAAGACAAAACGGTTTCGATTAGACACTTAATAATATCCGATCGAGCTGATTTTTTGCATACTTGTTCAATTCGACGAGTTCTACGAAATGAACGTTTCCGATCATTAGAGCGAGACCGGAGCACGGCCCCCTTGGCCGAGACAACAGGCTGCTATCCCTTTAGGCCCCGTTTGATAACTTGATTAGCCATGGAATTGGACTAATAGTCCCTTCGGACTATTAATTCTTTGTTTGGTAACACAAATGGCTCCGGATTGTGAATCCCATGGGATGAGGAAGCCGGACTTTAGGGGTATTAGCAATACCCCGTGGGACTTGGTATTCATAATCTAATCTCAACCCCTTCTCATTATCAACCCCTTCTATCAATCCAATCTCATCATCTAACCTCATCCTAAACAAACATACCTATTATCAATTTCACCTCATTAACAATTCCTTCTTATTACCAATCTCAATCCTAATCTCATCTCTTTACGAATCTCATCCATCTATCACTGTTATCAAACGGGGTCTTAAGGAACAGCAGCTCCCCCAACTCCCCTAGTGTCCTACTTGAAGATAACGTACGTAACTCCTACATAAGAACACAAATTCCAGTAATATAAGAGTACCAACATCCTCCCTATAGGAATTGAACCCACGACCTCAATGCCCTCCACTACATATACACAACGGCGAGTGTGTGTGCAAATGCGTGTGGCTCTGGATGTTGCAGATGTTCTAGGACATACAAAACACACCAACGCATCCTCCATTGCCACCTGAAAAGTTTAACATGGCCATCACTAGTTTAAATTTCCTTTTTCCCATCTGGATGTTGCAGATGTTCTAGGACATACAAAACACAGACGCATCCTCCATTGCCACCTGAAAAGTTTAACATGGCCATCACTAGTTTAAATTTCCTTTTTCCCATCAAATATCCAAATATCGCCATAGAAGAGCTTGTCCATGGTGTAAATAAAATCCTCAGCACATCCAAAGAAAGAAGAAAAACAAATCCTCAAATTTGAACACATGGAGCAACTACAATAAGGGAAGGTCTCTGATTTATTTGACATGGAACACCTCTGATTAAATGTTTACTCCGGGTACAACCAGAAGATTATTACTCAAGTTGCTCAAAAAGCTTTTCTAGGGAGAAGCTATAAGGATGGCTTTACCGCCACCTGGTTTCACATATCAATCATTCTTCACAGTCGCAGACTTGATGATGTCGATGAACTCCGCCTGGTTTATATTAAGGAAGAGAGGCAAGAGTCAACCACCAAATTGAAAAAGAGTAAGCAAATAGTTAGTCCGAATCAACTAAGAAACAAGAACAGTACCTTCAGGGAAGCTCCACCCACCAAAAATCCATCCACGTCCAGCTGGGATGCAAGCTCTTTGCAGTTTGCTCCATTCACAGAGCCTGAAGTATAGCAGGAGAGAAAATTGACATGAGAACGAGAGATGGAGATAGGGGAAACATTAAATTATCCCATTTTATAAAGACGATACACATAACTTCCGATTGTTGATCCTCTTGATGGACAAGGAATCAAGAGGACGGCAGTGGAATTGGGCAATTATTAGTTTCATTTCACAGAAAGCACCACTGAATCCCATTTGCACTCACTAACGCCTTGCACCCTTACTCTACTATTTTCCAGCATTGGAAAGGTAGAAATCACCACCTATGAACCTGAACACTTACATCACTTGGCTGGCACCCCACCTTAAAATGGATTTAGCCAGTTGAGTGCCTTTATTGTGGTAAAATAGGCCAGGCATGAACTATCAATGTCAACGACCAACTAAAATCAACTCGATTTAAGGCATGTTCTTGGATGACCATCCAACAACAGAATCAAACCACTGCGTAACATTTCCTCCAGGTTGGGCAACATGTTTACGAAACCTACATGGTAGAAAAGTAAAACCAATCCTACACAACTCAATTTGCATTAAATTTGAATTGGTTTCCTCTTTCCTGGGACCTTGGATCCAGCCAAGATCTGAAAAATATACATAAATTAAGATATAGAATCTCATGAACTAATAAAAGGAGTTGGCACTTCACCGAATTAGGTTTCTGCTGATTAACAAAAACCAACCCTTTAGGTGGTAAAATAACAGCTTCTTTTTTTTTTCCCAAACGGTAGGATGTTAGGGGTTAGTTGTTAGTAGTTACAACAGGAGTCGAGCACCTCCTCCATGAGGATTCAAACTCCAAACCTCTCCCTTATTTAAGAAGGAGAGTAAGGAACCTACCACACTAGGTGATGTTCCGTGGTGAAATAACAGTTTACCCCAAACAAAAGGAGCAGTAGCCAAACTTGCCCATGGATCGTGCGAACGGATAGAATAACCTATTTCAATGACTAGAGCAAAATTTGTGTTACGTGTCATTTATCTTGATATAGAAAAAGAAAAGGCATTAGCATCGAATACAAGATATCAAATAGTTCGTCCACAGTAGTGTATAGGTCAACATTTTGAAGAACATGAACAGGGGTTGGATAATTGAATTGACACCAAAAGGAGAACAATACCTCCATATATAATTCGGGTTGATGTAGCAACTTCATCACTGACATTGTCCTTGAGCCATTTCCGCAATTCAAAATGGACCTGACACAAACACGCACCACGTTCCATCAATAGATCATCTTTTAGCTAATTTCCTGATGCATCACAATACTCAAATATTGAACCGACAACAAAGAAAGATAATGATACTATCGAGCAATCAATCGGTGGAATGGTCAAGCTGAATGCCCAGCACATTGGTAAACAGTCCAGAGGGATATTCCTAAATCTTAGCCTAAAGATGATTCCCCTTTTTCCACTTTTCATTTTTTGGGGGGTGGGGGATCAGTAACGGAACTCAAATAGTACTATAGTAGGTGTCATATTGCCAACCAAAGCTAGGAATAGCCCTGCCAGAAGCCAGTAGTCACTGGGGTGAAATGTGAAGCATAACAGATCTCAAAGGCACGTTTATTGCTAAGTATTCAATATGAAGAAGGGGCAAACATGCAAAAACTAAAGGAATTCATGACAGAAAACCAAAGTCTAATTAAACTTTTTTGTTGGAAGGATAACAAAGCATGGTACAAGTTTAAGTGTCCAGCATAAAATGGTGGGAGAACCAATAACTACATAGTTGACATAAAAGAATAATCAATACCAAAGCAACAAGTCCATCTAAAGAATTCAATCTTGAAGCCCAAACTAAAAATTCTCTTGCTTGACCAAAATCAACTCATATCAAAGTGCCAATTGTCCACATTGCCGTAGCAGTAGCCTATAATACTGCTCCACCGCAATATCCCCATCTAGCATTAAACTCATGCAGATAGAAATGCACAGGAGCAGAGATTGATTCTAGACATCGCCATAAAGTAGAGGTGGCAATCTCAACCCATATTTTTAAACCCGCCCAAATCCGCCCACTTCAAATCCAACCCAACCCGCCCATATTATTTAATGGGTTGATATGGGTTGAACCCATATCAACCCATATTTACATGGGTTTAGTTGGGTTAAAAATGGGTTCAATATGGGTTAGAATTAAAATATCCACACCTGTGATTGAAATGGGTTTACAAGTGAAAAAAAAAATGACGAAGAAGGAAACGACCGACTTGGAAAAGACTGAACAGTGGTCTGCGGCTTTTCGGACAACTAAGAACAGTGGTCTAAGAATTAAAATACTTAATATCTCTTTCTCTCTCTCTCTAACAGTGGTCTACGAATTAAAATACTTAATATCTCTCTCTCTCTCTCTCTCCCCATTTCAAGGACTTAATCTCCAAAATCGATCACTCTGACAAGGCCCGTTCTGCTAAGAAAGAGGGATTTTTTGGTCCTGGGTCGGTATATCTCACGCAGTACCCGCTCAGCACATTCGGGCCGTCAAATTCATCCACATTCGGGCCGTCAAACACTCTCTCTCTCTCTCTTTTGAGCTTTTTTTCGTTTTGTTCTTATTCAACTTTTTTCGTGTTTGTTGTTTTGCGACAAGTATTTTACGATTTTTGATTCGCTCCAATTGGAAAAGTAAAAAAATTTCACTTTCTCCCAAATTACTTTTTCGATTCTCTCGTCGAGACGAACTAATAGAGGTAAAAAATTTGTCGCAAAACAAGCAAATACAAAAAAAAATTAAGTCACTTGAATTTTTAATCCAAACCTAAGTGGTGGCCTCGGCTCTTCGTAAGTCTCTCTCTCTGCATACATAAACTAACCATAGATGTGGTTTTTTTTAAGGCATGACTTGAGATTTTTTTTCTTATTGATTATGAAAGGTTCGTAGATGTGGTATTTTTGTTTAGTAAGTCTGAGTTTCGATATAGGGGAATTAGTTTTTTTTTTTTTTTTTAAAAGAAAGGAAAACAGGTCGGGTTGGGCGGGTTTGGGTTTGGCTTGACCCATATTTGACCCGACCCGTTTCAACCCGTTTACCTTTTGACCCATATTTGACCCGCCCATATTTAACCTGCGACCCGTTTCAACCCGCCCAAACCCGCCCGTTTGCCACCTCTACCATAAAGTTAGCTTTCTCAAATTGACAGGACTCTCCAAACTAATTCCAGAGTTTCTTTTTATCATAACTTACAAACTGGCGCCAAACTAAAACATGTTTGCTATGTGTGAGGATACCTGAAAGTACAACTATAGGAACTAACCACCAAGATGAGAGGGAACTTACTTCCTGAGCCTGAGCAGGGGTTGCAACCTTTCCAGTTCCAATGGCCCAAACGGGCTCGTATGCAACAACAACATTAGGCCAATTTGATATGCGCTCTGCCAGAGAAGAGTTGAAAATTATTCAATACGAAATTATAGAGAAATACAACCCAAAAAATGAAAGTAATTGATGCATTGGGAAACACTATAACACCGTAGCTACAAGATCCTGAATGAAAACAACTAAAAGAAACTTCTATTTGCCCGTGTTCATATGGTGGACAACTACTAATAGATGACTAATCAGAAGATGCCAGGTTACATCTCTCAAACCAAAATTAAAGCAAAGCACCAGGTTACTAAATACAATGAACAATTTGCTTTCATGACAGTTCAAAGTCCGGATCCTAAGTTCAATTGTTGGAGGGTTAGACCATACATTTTGATTGAGGCTTTCAAAGACCTAGCAAAGAAAAGAAGTGCATAAGCCTTATTCAATAGAAAGCGTAAGAGTAAAAGCTTTAAAGTGAGCACTTTGCATGTTGCAGAAGCAGTATATTACAGAAAACTAAGGAAAAACAAATAGAAATGGAGCTTGATATCAATTGAGAAGAGATGAAAAAAAGAGAGCTTTGTATATAATAATTGCAAAAACCAAGAAATTATGTGGCAGTAGACTAGAACCAAGGGCAATTGAGAGAGAAATGAGGAAACGAGAAAGAGATTGTTGGATTTTGGAGCAGCTTAAAAGAGTGAAAGAGGAGCTACGAATGCAAAACGAATTCGCTAACAAAGAAAGAAAAGGAACTGAAAAAAGGTTGAAGAGCTAAGTAGTTGGAAATACCAGCGATTGCTTTTGTTTGTGCAGCAACCACAGCCATTGTAGATCCTGATTCTCTTTGCTCAAGGGTCTCCCCGACACAAGCGATTACTTTCAAGCCTAGTGAAAGTGCATATGCAACTTTATCTCCAACGAACTGCATTCAAATCCCAAAAGAACAGTTTATAGGAACTAAATGGTACATCACACTATAAAACAACAAAGAAAAGCAACAGTAACTCATGCGTGACAGAGTGTTTCCAAGATGTATGAAGGATACAAGGCAACCCTAAGGGTCCGCAACAAAGCTTACCTCATTTGATTCATTCAGTATCGCCCTTCTTTCAGAATGACCAAGAATGACCCATGGAATGCCCAAGTTGAGGAGCATCTCAGCACTGTTCCGACAACAGAAATCAGCTTTAAATACTGAAAAATAATAAAAACTGACAACCTGTCTTGCCAAATTTGCTTATGCACATGCACTAAAACTTCTACATTTAGATATCCAAGAAAGCAAATGGCAAAAGAAAACAGATTGATTTCTACTACTGGACAGGGAACCTGTTGTTGGGTCTGGAGTCAATATAGTAAATTAAACCTAAAAAATGATGGCATTAGTAAAACTGTTTGTTTTTCTTTTTTTTTTCAAAATTGATTTCCTTCTGTTTTGAATGGACGGAAGAGCAACAAATGCCTTGGTATAATACTCACCCACTTGATTCTTTTCATAAGTACACCAATCACCAAAAGGATGGTAAGCTACAGACCTCCAGAGGATATTAATTTCAAAGGTAGCAAGCTAAGCACATGTACGCTCCGGCCACCCAGTGCACGAGGCTCCCATTGTTGCCACGTCTGGGAAAGAGTTGGATGCACAAGCCATACCCCCGCAAGCGGAGAGCCTATTTTCGCGACTTGAACCCGTGACCACCAGGTGACATTGAGGCAACCTTGCCGTTGGACTTGGGCCGCCCTTCACATGTAAGCCTCGCTTTTACCCAAAATATGACCCCTCTTTATAAATGTCATGAAATTGCTAAAAATTATATGGCTATCATACGATAATATGGTCAAGTAAAGAAAGAAAAGATATGTCCAGGAAAAAAAAAAGAAGAGGAAAATCCTTACGACATATAAAACACGGGCAACAACATTACAGTAAATACACCAAGAACTAAGAATGGTTCTCCCTGCAAACATTTCTACAATGAATCCATATCTAACTATCACAAAGAATCATAAACTGAACAATTGCAAAAATGGACCTATGAACTAGACAATATGATCGCCCATGACATACCTAACCTCACCAGTAAAAGCACCTCCTTTCCGAACCCAACAATTTTGTGCAGCAATTTGGAAATCAGGCCGCAATAAATTTTTTACCACGGGAAGAAACACAAACGGAGGGCTTACCACCACCTCTGCAAGCAAAAAATGTCCACACCATATCAAAACCTTTAACATATATACAACTATAATGCACTAAACATCCTGCAAACATGCACGTGGGTATTTGTGCACACATACAAACGCCCATATCGTGAGCAATCATTCCACTGAACTCAAAGAAGCATTGGAGCTACACCTAGCAATTTCTTAACAAAGAAACATAATCATGGAAACTATTCAATTTACAAGTTTATACATAAATGAGAAAAATAAGGTAGAAACAGAGGCAACTGGCAAAAGATAAGATAATAGCCATAGAACAAGAAGCCTGCATATGCATGCCACCTGCTTATATCCATCGATTAAGTTAAAGCCTTTCTAGTTGGCTTACCCAGGTCAGGCTTCCTGGTACCTCAAGAGAAGCTCAAACCAACTTTTAGCTTTACACAATAGTGTCCGATTTTATAGTTCAATTAAGTGCAGTAGTCACAAAAAACATCTACATCACAAGCTTATTCTTGTCAGATTTTGAGTGCTCAACCACCATAAATTTGGCCCTAGATAACCTTTCTAATTTACACATACAAAGCACACTACCAAAAAATGAGTACAGAGAAAAACATTTCCAAATACACTTCCTAACTTACTAAAAATATATATTACACAAACTATCACTAAAAAAAATCGCTCTGTTACTTAATATCTGCTTTAAAAATTTGTTTCTCGTTTAATAACTTGACAGTTTCATTACTCTCAGGATTGACTTTCAACTCAAAAGGAGCACTCCGTTACAAGTTGGGGAACCCAAGCTGTCACCCTTTCATTGCTCAATTATGATCCTAGCCTCTTAGGTAAGCCCTCTCTCCTACGTGTGAATCTTATGATTCAATAAGATAATACGTGGGATTCAACTTACACAAAAAAAAATAGCTTCTACAAACTAAACTAACGTAATCTTTGAAAACCACAGAGCTAAGGGTTCTCGTAACATCAGTTGTAAACTCACCCACGACATCTTCAGAAGGAACCTCAGCTTCATTCAAAGTGGTAACGATCTTCTTCACCTCCTCAGTTGTTCCATTCTGCAATAAGGTCAATTGCAAACATCGTTGAACTTGTACAACGTACATCACGAAATATATCAATTAATCAATAGCTTATAACAACTGGTCTCTACGCTACATACTATGATATGGGTCCAGGAGCTAAGAAGTATTGAGTACTCTACACATGCAATCTTACTTCTTGGTGATCCTAAATTTTAAAAATCATAACATCTAGACTGTTTTCGTGTGATGAGAGCTGAGAAGTTTTGGACTTCTGTTTACAACTTATGAGTAGAGTACTCAATACTCAACACTCTTATAAGGATGATTATATGTAAGAATTTATTTCCAGTGTTGAATCTATCTTCTTCTTTTTTTTCCGGTAAATCCCAGTGTTGAATCTTACACACGCGCGCGCACACACACATGTAGACAATCCAACTTCTCCAAGTCACCTGTTAAAGTGACAGAGAAACTAGACAAACCGCAGTCGACGATTGTATGCCTCGAAATTTAAGCACGTAAATCGGGGTTCAAACCTCTAAACCTTCAAGTTAAAAATTGAAGATCCAGAAAGCCATCCAAGCGAAAGCTTGGATCACCGAATCGACGCCTAACGATCGTGCATCATGTCTAGTGTGGATATCGATCAGATCAGTTCTATCCATACTATATAAGAGTCGATAGGAGTGTACAGATACATGAATAGACAGATCTGGAAACGAGAAAGCGGAAAGATAGAAGTGGAGTAAGAGGCATACGCATTTCCAGTTGCCACCGACGAAGAATTTTCTGCCCATTTTGCGCCTGAATGGTAGTAGTAGCAGTGAAAGGTAGCACTGTAGGAGCAGAGATCGATAAGCGACCACAGCCGAGGATGGGGATATAGATATAGATAGAGAGAGATGACTTGGGGAATGGTTCAAGATGATTGACTATATATCGTGCGGGTGAAGGGCGAGAGGTAGTTGCTGCTTTTTTTAAGGGGTCTGTTTGGAATTTGAAAAAGGAAAGAGAAAGAAAGGGAAAATAATGAAGAGAAAAATTACTTACCAAAAAAAATAAATTTTACTTACCAAAAAAAAAATTTGAAGAGAAAAATTAGAGGGAATATTGAAAATATAAATTGGAGAAAAGATTGAACTTGTTTTTTAAACTTTCCTTCCCAGAAAGTCTACACACACAGCAGATTTGTGTACAGATTGTGCACAGATTTTGTTGTGAGGTCCACTACGGGTTCCACACAAATCATCCGAGTCGTTTATTAAATGTAAAACATTTTTTCAAGGGTCCCCGTTAAAAATAAGCTCAATCCGATACCTATAGATACTCGATCCAACCATATAACTTTTCATTATCCGGAAATCTGAATGAAAAGTTAGATGGTTGGATGAAGCACCTATGGGTATCAGATTGAGCTTATTTTTTAGGGGGACCCTTGAAAAAATGTTTTACATTTAATAAATGGTTCGGATGATTTATGTGGGACCTGTGGTGGACCCCACAATAAAATCTGTGCACAATCTGTGCACAGATTTGCTGTGTGTGTAGCAGGGTTCTTTCCTTCCCCCCTCCAAAAAAAAAAAAAAATGGAAGGAGAATTTTGAAATTTTCTCACCCTTTCCATTTCTTTCATTAAGTTCCAAATTTGAGTGAAAGAAATTAGAGAGAAACTTGAACTTGTTTTTCTGAAGTTTCTTTTTTTCTTCTCTTTTTTTTTTTTTGAAATCAAACAATGGAAAGAAAATTTGTATTCCTTCAGTTCCAAAAAAAACCTTAGTCAATGCAGTGAGCAAAATTATTGGGCCCAGACCATTACCATTTTTGTAGCGTCAGAGTCAGTTTATTGCCTATGATAGTTAATTTTCTTTTCTATCTTATGGAAGGCATGTCATTTGCGTAGAGACTGTTAGAGCAAGTTTACCAGTAAAAATGCATATTACATTGTGATCAATTCATAATTCTATTTTAACTATCAACTTTTTCTTTCACAACTACACCAATACTATCTATTTTACGTAACACCAATTAAAATATATATTTCTCACTCTTTCCCTATTATCTTTATCATTTTTTTTATTTCCCCACCAACTGGCTGGTTGCAGAAAAGGAGGGAGGAGAGAGAAGAAAATAATATTTTTATCCTTACCTGGTGAATAGTTGTTAGGTAGAAATAACTATCAACTGTTGATAAAGGAAAAATAGAGTCAGGTTTGCAGAAGCTGCTGCAAGGTTGTTTTGGTGCCTTAATGAGCTAAAATAGCTACAAATGTTGGTTTTGCTTAGCTGATAAACTTGCTCTTACCCCTCAATCCAAAATGAGTTATGACGAAAACCAAGGCTCATGGATCTTGAAGATGTCCAAAATGTTCAAGCCTTCAAAAAATACGCAAGGCATAAGCGCAAATGAGCGCGCACCGCAGCGTCGTGTACTGCACTAGTATTCTTTTTTCTGCTCGTGATTCTCTAATGATTTTTTTGCCGATGCTAGAAGAACTTTATCCGTGAATGCGTTTAGTTGCTTATGCAATCATTTTGGGAGTATGAGTTCTCTTTTTTGTTGATTGTTTGGTCCTTGTTCTGACCATCTGTCTCTCTACATAGTTTGTTTCTTGTACTTTCTCCTTATTATCATTACTGAATTTTTTATTCTTCCAACAATAAAATAAATGCATCACGAAAGCCACATCATTCTATATGTAACATTCTAATACTATTTGGATTTATAATTTGGACAATGCCCGAAACACATGGTTTAACAGTACTATCCCCAAAATTTGGCTATTGTCCCTGCAACTCGCCGAGACGACACCTGCTAATACCAAATCAGAAACTTGAACATACGCTAAACAAAATCTCTTAACGGAAAAATTTTGAGGTCTCAAAACAACAGTGCATCTCAAGTGGACCACAACCCACAAGATGAAACTTGCAGACCCATAAGTTGGATCCTGCATATATGATACTACGACAACAAATTCAGAAGATACATAACAGAGAATACACAAATTTCATTGAAGAACCAGAACAAGTGAATTTGACATCATTATTTCATTAACGGTAACATTGACTTACTTCAGCAACCTGACCACTACTTTTGAAGGTACCTTGTCCATGCAATTTGCAGTTGAGGAGAGGGGGTTGATAGTAAATGGTATTGGGTTTGAGATTGGAGTTATTACTCTGCTGCAACGTCGGTTGTGGGCCTTGTGGCACCAAGATTGACTGATACGTGTTGCTCGGAGCAGTCGGTGGCAGTGGAGGCGGCAAGTTACTGAATGAGTTGATAGGTGGGGGGTCAGAAAGGAAGAAGATAAGGAAAAGGACTAAGTTAGCCCAGCATTTTTGGCCTCTTCAGCTGCAAATGAAGATAGTACAGAACTCATAGCATACTGGGAGGAGGTGGAAGCTGCAAGCCTGTTGTCAACCTCGGCTGCAATGGCCGCAACTGACTTCTTGGGTGGCCATCCAATAGTTTCCGCATGTTGCTGGCTTCTACCGTCCAATCCTGTGCTACCTGAAAAGCATGAGAGATCCTCTAAAGTCAAGGACTCAAGGGAAAGCTATGTAGTGGATCGTAGGTCACATGCTAGCACACGCATACAAAGAGTTAACATAGTTTGGCCGAAATGCCCATTGCATGGAGAAATCACACTATTTCGTATGAACGGGAACAATGGAGTTTTACAAACGGGCAAAAAACTCTCTCTACTCACTGGTCTCTGTGTCTAGTCCTCACCACAGTCTGTCCTCTCCATACAGCATACATGGAGAGAGAGAGAGAGAGAGAGAAATATTGCAGTTTGATTATTTAAGTTCTTGTGAATTGGGAAGGATAGAACCAACTGAAAACAATGGTGGAGCCAAGATTTGAGCAGGGGGTGGCGCTGTTTGATGTGATTCCACTAGCATTGCTGCATGATGTTAATAAAAATACGAAAAGAAAGGTTAACTGTAAAGTCAAGCTTTGTCATGGGCTTTTTTTGTTCAACGCTCTTGGGGTATTAAATGAAAGTCGAAATTGAGATATTACTTTTTTGATCCAAACCGTCTAATTGTTAAATCGCTATGTTTCATTATTTGTGTAAAAATTTAAGTTGTTCAGAGACCAATACCACCCCCGTTTCTGAAAAATAAATTGAGAGAATACAAGTTAAGGTGGTCTGAACACATACATCAGAAACTGTAGATATAACAATTAAGAAAAGTGATAAGATTCTTGTTAATGGCAATGCCGGGGGGAGGGGAGGACCTAAATTACTAACATGGAATGTGGTCATAAAGAGAAGGATATGAATTCAGTAAATATAATGGATTATATGGATCTTGACAGTGAAAGAGAGAAAAATAATTAATACAGCCAATCCCAATTGATTGGGGCACAAGACTTTTGATTTGGTTTCGTTTATTTTCCTTAGTTAGATTCTTATAGGTACAAAAGCAATTCAAAGTTAGAAACAACCCAATTGATTGGGGCACAAGGCTTTTGATTTGGTTTCATTTATTTTCCTTAGTTAGATTCTTATAGGTACAAAAGCAATTCAAAGTAAGAAACAAACAAAGTACGCTATGTTAAACGGGAATATGCTTCACTTCTCACCTAGCAGCTTGATGATCTTCAACTGATATGCAATGAACAACGATCTTGTCCTCTTAATCTTGACATCTCTTGTTACTTGTGAACATTTGGAAGACAAAAAACTGTAGGTGCAAAAACAAAGAACCGTCAATGAAAACTGGAAAAAATGTTCACTTGCTTCCAGATGGAATATTTAGGACAAAAGGCATGCATTACAATACGTTCACTTCGCAGTTACATAGAGTTCCTCTGGGAAGATACCTGAGAGCAAACAAGTCATTGATGTGCCACCTCCAAAATGAACGCAAACAAGACCGATCATCTCTCAGCCTATGAACCTATGACACAAAAAAGTAATTGTAAAGAGCACTTCAGGAGACATAAGTTGAGATCTGTAATTCTACCATGTAGACTAATCTATAGAAGAAAAGGGTTAAGTGTATTAAACCTTAAAATGCATAAGTTCACATGTTAATCTTGAAAACTACAATACTTTTTTCCTCGGGCAATGATGAGAATAGCAATAACAAGGATAACACCAACAAACTACTTGTAGAAATAAAGGTAAAATAACTAGTGTAACAATGAGGAAGTATGATGTATTGAATCACACCAACTAATACCATCAGTGGTCTAAATTACCCTGAAAAGTAACAATCGCAGTTTTAATGTATCAGAACATTTTTTTACCAGCAAATGTATCAGAACATTTACTCAGTAAAGAACCTAACTAATTTCAAAAGCTAATAATTAAATGAAACACCTTTGCCATTTGCGGGCAAATATTTGTTGATTGGCCATCAAATAAATCAGGTAATCCAAATGGACCAGTAGGCACTTGGAAACTTCAAAACCATTTGCTGGTCGATTTGTTGACTCCTATTGATCGAGTCAAAGTTCTACCTGTTGATTCAGTGGATCCATAACCACCAGCAAAGGCAAGGGTTGATACCCAGTAGTAGATGGAGTTCCAGATACAGATTATCTTTCTCCAATCGAAGAACCAGTTAACCACCCAAATCTCTAGAAATCAAGGATTAAGGAATAAGGTTATGGTCATGAAAAGTAATCTAAAGGAGAAAGAGTAACACACAGAACCAATCTTCAATTCTGGTTCTCCGGAAATCGTCTATTTGTTGTAAGCAATTTCAGTTTGCTACTTCAGAACCCACCAACAATCAAACTATCCTATTTCCAAGTAATAGTTTTTCATAGAAAAAAATGTTGATACCAATTTGACACAACTAAGGAAAAAACGAAAAATTTACCAATAAAGAAATGAATCGAACATATCATTTCAATCACATGACAGCTAACAACAGTAATGAAATCAGTAAATGAAGGAATGAAATGAAATGGATATCGAAATGGACCCATCTCTTATGAGGAAAGGAAAGAAACATAGATGAGATACAAAACTATGGCCTAACCCACACTTCTTTGTGTAGCAAACTAATAAACACTATCAACTACCACTTTGAAACCAAAGATATGTCCCTTTACTCATTTAATCAAAGCAAAGAGGAAGTCTGTTGGATTCATGGAATGAATCGGAAGATAAGCAATAGAAATGATCCCTTCTGCCACAATCTGGGGGGCAACAACTAGCTCTATGAACTGGAGCACAAGCAAGAAATAATCTACCTGATTTGAGTGCAAAAACTAAACAATTATATGGTACTAATAATCATAAAAAGCAATTTTCAGATTAATGAAACCAAAGCATACCTTTAGGAAGGTCATAACACGATCTGATGTTGAAAATTGAAATCACTCATAAAAATGTTCAGAGGTGATCAAGGTGTAAACCTCTGATTTCTTCCTTGCTAATGCACAAATAGGTCTTTAGAGCTTCAACACCCTCTCAAGATGTCTCTATGATCTTGTCTTGTTATATGGCCTGAAGCCCTATAGGCCGTGTCATTTATATAGCCTTTAGATTAGGGTTAGGGTTAGAAAAAAGGTTCCTTCAATCTATGGTCATAATTAATCATTCTCTGATCGGACGTCTAGGAAACAATGTTGTATAATGTGTTTCTAATTTTCATGGGCGACTTGCGCCGCAACAAGACTGGACCACCTGATACACAAAGCTGCAGTTGTTTTCTTCTAAATAGACAGCTATTCAAGTGACTTTTCCCATCTGGCTCCTCTCATGACTTGGAACCAAACCAAACCAAATCAAACCGAGCCTTGTGTCCCAATCAATTGGTCGGCTACATGAATCTCCTGGGCGACTTGCGCCGCAACAAGACTGGACCACCTGATACACAAAGCTGTAGTTGTTTTCTTCTAAATAGACAGCTATTCAAGTGACTTTTCCCATCTGGCTCCTCTCATGACTTGGAACCAAACCAAACCAAACCAAACCAAACCGAGCCTTGTGTCCCAATCAATTGAGGTCGGCTACATGAATCCTGTTTTTCCATTGAGCTCATGTATGCCTATCTACTTAAGGTAACTCTTTCAAGTTTTTGTAACCTTTTTGACTTTAATAATCAAAACGCATGCCTTCTTATTTATGCCCAAAAGGAAGCTGTTAAATAGTACTGTTCACTCCTACGGTTTTATATTCCTCTGGAAATAGTTCAATTGAACAAAAATTTCATTTGCAACTTGGCTTATATTTGGTTATTTTTGTTAGCTTGTGAAAGATCTTTAAACTGTTCCAAAGGTGACAAATAACTTTTGTCACAGTAATCATGAGCAAGAAATGCCTTAGCTATCATACATTACCCTTTCATCGTCAAGCATCCGACTAGGTTTAATGAGCACAGGGAAAAATAGGTACATGACATTTAAATTTCTTAAAACCCACTATTTGATTGCAAGCTGGGTTCGAATAAGAACAGAAAATTAAATCATGAATTGACGTAGTTATTATGAGAATATAAACAAAATCCACATATCAAATCACTCGAAGCTTATTGTGATTCTTCCACTATCATGAATTGACGTAGTTATTATGAGAGAATAAACCAAATCCACATATCAAATTAATCGAAGCTTATTATGATTCTTCCACATAGTGACTTCTCTTTAACGGCTTCCAGACTTTCCACAGAAAATTTAATAATGCCGTTTAATCAAACAAGGTTATATTTTGTACCATTTTAACGTACATTTTTTCTCGGTACTTTCACCTTCATGAAGCCTGTGGAAAACTTACAAGTCATAGGTTTTCTCATTTTTGACATCACATAGTCTTGGACGATGTTTACATCTAACACAATCATGCCTCATAATGGAGCAAATAAGAACCTTTTCCATATAACAAATGGCGTTGACTACTTTTCATCACATTCAACGAGCAGGAATTCGAGATGACTAAATTACCATATAAGACATGTAAGGACTTAAAAAGTAAGAATACAAGGAATGGAGCATAAGCATAACGTTCGAAGCACTATGCATACTTGGAGAGGCAAAGGAGCACATACCCAATACGCTTCTTCCAAAATGCAACTATGCGCCACTCAAAATTCACCATATTAGGCCTTCATAGGTTTTCACAAGGCTGAAATTGACCAATTATTGCAAAGTTACCTAAGGAAACAAAAATATGCAACACCTTTACATCCAGAGGTAATTATTGAGATTCAGATATCACTTTCCAATCAAACAAGGTACATATAACAAAAGACATCTATCAGATATCCCGAACAAAATTCTGAACCTTTAAGGTTAATGCTTTATCAGGCAAACAAGACCATCAACCAGTGGTTGTCTCAAGCCAGATTTAGAACGCTAAAGTTATTAAAAGGATGATGATGGAAATCCACAAGCAAGAATGCAACCAATAGAACATCCAATCAGAAAGTCTCAGAGAAACAAGAAATAGAGTGATGACCATATTTGAGCTAGGTTGCGGCAGTGTGGCATAATAATGGTCTTTGACGGCCCATGGTATCCCTTGCTTGAGTTTAGCACCCGGTGCAGACTCGTAAGTTGCTTCCTGCATAGAGCAACACATTTTACGGGGGATGTTGAAATTTCATGAATTGCTTGTTTGCACTTCTGTAATTTTCAGGTACCTTGTCCACATTTTACGGCAGTGTGGCATAATAATTTTCAGGTACCTTGTCTTCCCCCCCCCCCCCCCCCC
>JAOTQK010000005.1:7652074-7664733 GCA_025642025.1 Rhododendron ferrugineum
GTTTAACTAGAACTTTGCTATTGGATTTGCAATTATGGGAATTATCTATTTTATTTGGGGTATTATCTGTATTATTGTGAGGTATTGTTTATTGGAAATCTTTATACTTTATGTTGAAAATCGAGAGCGTGACACTGGGTTTTCTTGAGTTCCAAGATTACACATTTCCTCGGAGAGCATACCAGCAAATCTTGCTTGTTGTGGGCAGCTAAACAAAAACACCTCAGTGCAAATAAACTGATCCTTCGACGTAGTTTAATCTTGCGTGGCAGCATCTTGGTTGAGCTGTGCACATCTCATACCAACACTTATGAACGCTTCAGGAACTTCTCTGCATGTCGCCTCCAAAGGCTTCCTCTTATTTGACCAAAGTTTGCGTTGGAAGGTGTCCACGGAATGATCAAAACATCACTCGACAAGTGAATTGTACATCCTTGGGCTGCAGACTGAACAACAAACACGTAAAAGAAAAACTTTTTCCTTTAATATACCACGTTAGTGCATTTCAGGAACGCCAAACTAACAAGATAAGACGGAAGCAGTCAATGGCACAAATAATGACATATACTCTCTCTCTCTCTCTCTCTCTCTCTCATACACTAATTTCATATGAATCCTCTCTTGTACATGTATGTATGAGTTGTACATTTGTAACTGGCCGCACGCATTCATCCACTGGTAAGTGGTAACAACAAAAAGTGTTCCAGGCATCAGACTTGAAGTGTTGTGTATCAGAGAGAGATGAGTCAAACAAGGACAACAAATGTCTAAGCCAGGAAATGTTGTGTTTATTACCCATGCCTAAATCTTCACCAGGTCTCTCAACAACACAATTATCAGCTTTTAGTTTTTCTTGTTCATAACTCAACTTGCACCCACCAGACTGATGTTCTAGCACTTCTAAAACAATAAATAAATAAAAAAGGAATCGTAGACCAAAAGTTTTTTCTTTCCCTGAAAGGCCATGAGCCATAAGCCATTGGCCCAATAGAGACTGAGAATCCCTATATTCACCAATAATCAGGGATAACTTTGCAACCAAAAACAAAGAGAAAGCATTAGCCATAGTTTATAAAATCATGCACTCAAAACTTCTTAAGTTGCAGGTTCCGTACATACCCCACGAATAAGAGATTTGCAGTCAGAAAAAAAATGTTGTTCCCTTAACATCTAGTTGCAGCATAAATGTTGCACTGGTATTGAGAAGAACACTATTTTAGCTTCATGTGCAAGTCACATAATTAGAATTCAATCATGCTACATGGCAGACAGAATTAACACATAGGGGCCGACATACAAAGCAATTAACAAAGCAATGCCTTCCTCAAACTAAAAGGTAAAAACAAATTAAATAAGATTCATGAAGCAATTAGGGATGCTCCTACAGGAAGGAATTCCCCGTCTCTTGGTTGGGGGAGATCCAAGACTTTCTTTCAATCCAATGATATGCTGCTTTAATACTTTCAAATATAAAAAAGTGGTAGGTGCAGCAAAATTTTCAAACATCCAATTAGCACAATTATGCCGTTAACTCCAGATATGGGCACACATGAGCAGGTATCATGTTACTGACAAAATGAAATTTAGAGATACCAGCTCTCTCATGGGGTGATGATATCTAGGTCCAGGATTTCAATTATTAGTATAAACCCTGGTTTCCTCCTCAAAAAAATCAACCAAGAAAAAAACAGTATAAGCTATAGCTTTTAAGGAATCATTGGATCAAACTTCTTGAGTTTCCGGTGACATTTATGCACAATGGAGATAATAACCAAGGAAATGGAGCTCAAATAACCTGTACCGAAAATGCCTCTATACCTCTGTTCCTGTGTAATTTCAACCACGAGAGACTTCTGTGTGATCCTCCGGCTGAAATTGCATGGGAACAAAGATACAGAGGCAAAAGGGCACAATAACCTGGTGCGCAGGAGATAAGTTGGTTAATATGTAAGAAATCTCCACCACTAAACCAAGGACGAGATGAACTCAATAAAACAAGTGTGAAGCATGAGAAAGCCATGATAACAAGTGTAGAGGGAGAGGATCATATATATGCCAGGAGATTCCTAGCTCAGTTCGGCTGTAGAGGATCATTGGACAAGTTTCAGAATGTAAACGAACACCAATGTTATTCCCTTAACGTCCAAATGCAGCACAATCGCTACATTGGTATTGAGGGGAACATAGCTATGGCTTCATATGACAAAAGTCACATGAGGAAAAAACAATCATGCAATCCATAATAAGTGAAGCCATGCAATAACAAACCAACGAATGAAAAACTTGGGGAAACCAACCAGAATCTAGATTTCTTGAAATCACCCGATATATTACACCTACACCTACACATACACACACATGCAGAGAGAGAGAGAGAGAGAGCAAAATCGACCTTGAAACTCCGGTTCTTGCTTACTAGGCGCTTCTTTCAGCCAACCAGAAAGTCCACTTCATTTGAACTCTCCTCATAAATTATGTAGCTGGCTTCTCGGCCATCCTCATTGCCACTACCTTGATCGCTATTACAGCGACTTTCTGTTGAACTTGAGAGCAGTGTCCCACTTCCATCTGATGTGTGACTGCTTGGGTGTGAAGGTGAGCTCAAAATAACTGTATGCTTCACTGCCAACCATTTGTTCAATATCGATGAAACTGCAAAACAAGCCAACAAATTCCAAAAAAAGGTTATAGAGATATTTCCAGGTTCCTTTGACATAATAATTTCACAAAGGTAAATGATCAAACCAACCTTCCTTCGGGATGGAACTCAGCCAAAAGGCAGAAACCCAGGCCTTTCTTCCAACAGTTGTTCTACAGGAATTGCACTGCACCACACAACCAAACCAAATGAAAACTAGGCCATGTGGCCCGATCAATTTCGGGCCACATAATCCATTAAATGTACAAAATCCCTATCCTCTCTTTACACTCACAGGACATCCCAGGTTAATTTAGGCCATCCTCTCCTCCTATCATCGCAATTAAAAGTAATCTTATCGCTTTTCTCAACTCTCAAGTGTTGAATTTACTGGTTTCCATTCGGGATGACCTTGCCTAGGTGAGTTGGTAGGTGAAGTTACTCTCTTGCCCTCCCTCAAAAAAATTACAGATGACCAATTAACCCGCCTACGCTCCAACTTTACTCTGATTGGACGAATCCCCAATTATGTTTTCAGGTTTGGCTTCGGGTTTGGGGAATGAAACGGAAAAAAATTGTACTTTGGTTTTGGGGATGGTTTATAACTTTATGAACATAAGCTTTTTCAAATGGTTATTATATTTTTATATGTTACAAGTAGGAGTCAACCATATATACTCTCTACATTATGTCTAATGACCTTTGCTAGAGGAAATTTGTGAGTAGGCTCGATCCCAATGACCTTGGGATCTGCTCCATTAGTCATTCACTACAACAAAAATGACTTCGGGCGACAAAAACTAATGACGAAATGGTATATTGGACTTGATAAAAGTTCCAAGCATGCGAACTGCCTGCCAAAAAACCCTCATTCTCTACTCCAAATTAACTTTAGATAACTTCCCTGATTCAGAAATTGACTGACCTAGAACTTTCTATCTCAGACTTTTACAAAAACAAACCACATCTCATGCAACTATCAGACACCATTGGAAGAGAAGAACAATGGAAGCTATACAGAATGAACATCAGCTGACTGGTTTTGAGTTAGGGCTGGAAGAATGGGAAGATTAGAAGAGACCTGTTTGTTACTATGGCACCGAGATAAATTCCGGTCACCGTGAAATCCCATCAGATTCCTTCCTCTGCTGATCAACCGCGCACACTCTCTCTCTCTCTCTCTCTCTCTCTCTCTCTCCCTCTCTCTCTCTCTGTGAATTTTATTATTGTTCCATAAATAAAATGGGTTTGATCCAGTATGACCAAATTTATTTTCACAGAAATAATTTCACTCAAATCATCTCCGATTTCATACTTATCAGCATTCGATTAACATGATTTTTATCATGGTTTATCTTCTTGACAATCCCTGCAAATGGAACTGTTTCGATCAAGAAATAAACCTCGCATGAGTTCAAAATTTACGGATTACACGTTGCAGTCCCGATAAACGGGAGCTTCGGCTGGTTGCGACGTCGTATATAGGCACACAGCCGCACACTTCGCATGTTTTGGTTTGTTCTGTAATAGAATGGGTTTGATGCAGTGGCCAAGTGTATTTTCACAAAAAGAAATTTGCTAAAATCATCTCCGATTATGCATTAAACGACATTTGATTAAAGTGATATTTTCTACAATTTTTCTTATTGACAAGCCCTGCAATTTGAACAATTTCGATCAAGAAATGAACCCGCCATGAGTTCACAATTTACCAATTACACGTTGAGGTCCCTAAAATGGGAGCTTGAATCGTTTTAGGGCCGGACTATTGGGAATCACAATTTTCCTGAACGTAGCATGTGTACCATATTATATACAGGTGTGTACCTTATTATAACCGGGTTACGTTCAGCAAATTTGTGGTTACCAATAGCTCCATCGTCGTTTTAAAGAGATGCGAAGTCCGGGCGAAATCCGACCGACGTCGTTTTGAGGAACCTCCCGTACTCAATGCATCAACAGAGAAACAATGGATGCGTAGTTCCTCTTCTCCAAAACCCTAACCCTAGCTTCAGACATCACCATTTCTTTCGCCGTCGTAAGTTCATCTTCTTCTTCTTCTTCATTATATCTCAACTCTACTTTGTTCTCTTCCCTTCTATTGGTTCTTATGGAAAATGCAAGAAAACAGAGAATTTTGAATCTTTATGCTTTCATATAGCCTTTGTCTACAATTGGGTTTACATGAAGAGTGGATACAGGAAAAATATCAAATATGCATCGTTGTTTCCTTGTTTGATGATTGGATTAATAACTTGCTGGGTGTTGGAACAAAAAAAAGGAGTAATTTTTTAAACCAATTCAGTAGTGGGAATTGAAGTTTTAACTCTTATTTGCATCTGGTGGAATGTGATAATCGATGTAGCAGACAGAAATAATTTAAATTATTGAAAGAATGCTAACTATTTTGTATGTACTGAAGATATTCAAGTTGATTGCCCATCCAATACATTCCTGTGCTGCCGAACAACTTCAATTGACTCCTTGGCTAAAATACCTCTATGATATTCAGGATTACTTGTGCATGAGGCTTCTACTACTGCAGGTCTGGAGAAGGGTTTGGAGGTATGCAGCCTTAGCCCCGCAAGCGGAGAGGTTGTTTCCTCGACTGCCTGTGACCACCAAGCCACATTGGGGAAACCTTACCGTTGTGCTCGGGCCGCCCTCGATAATTATTGCATAAGGTACATCAGTTGTCTTTCTACTTTATCTTGCTTCATATGAATTGATGCCCCACTACTGAGGCACTATTGATCACTTGATGTTATGTTTCGGTTTCAATGTTAATTGTCTTAGGTTAAGCATGTCATAGTTCTGCTGTTAATTTACGAGGGAGCGGAGTGAAGATTCAACAAGTGCCTCAGACTTGACATGTCCGGCATTACTTCAATTTTCTGTTTCAATCCATAAACTTATGTGCAAACCTACAACATGTGAGATATGCTGAAGAAAATACTTGACATCTAACATAAGCATAATACTCTTGTTTAGCTTTCTGTTGGTAGATTTGTGAGGCCGTCCTAAGAAGGGATGAGTTTTCCCCAGCAGGAGCCGTTCTGCTTTGTAACTATTACAATACTTTAGGATTGGTTTTTCTAGTTTACCTTTGTGTAAGTAGATTTCTGAATCAGTCCTTAGAAAAGACGTGTTCTCCCCTGCGGAAGTAGCGGAAGCAGTTCTGCATCTATCCATCTTCTTCTAAGAGTTATGGCATTCCCTTGTGCTGCTTTGATGCTCTCAGTTGATGCTGAACTGAATGAAAAATTCAGGGCTAGCTTGTTTGTCCAGTGGACAATAGGATGAAGCATTGAGGCATTGACGCAAGAGGTATGCTGACGAGTTATCAGATACTTGAGAGAAACTAGTGATGCGGCATTAGTTAGAAGAGCAGATGTTCTCCGCCGAGAGTGAAGAAAAGTAGTTCATGGCTTGAAATAAAATTGCATGAGTAGAACTGGAGGGTCTAAATTTCATGAAAGCTCAAAAAACTGCAGTCAACCAAAATTGTTAGCTTCCCATTTGTATGTGATGGTTTTTCTTTGTCCAAAATTGTGATTGGAAAATAACTAGTCTGCCTTGAAAAGCATAAGGATTTTTCTATGCATTTTTGTGTGAGATGTGAATTAGTTGCTGATGTTTGTTAAACGAAATATAGATGAGGATTTGATTTATTGAAGAACAGGAAAACTTAATTTTGGTAATTAACAACCTGGTAGAATGTGATACCGCAAGAACATAGTAACTGACAACCTGGTAGAATGTAAACTTCGTTTGCTCATTTGGGCAGTTGGCTTACTTGACAGCAAGACCTTTGAAATAATATTGCTCAACTAACTTAATATAGACAGGAAAGTTGTCTGATATCCGCATGCGATGAAAAGAAATCACATTTTGGTGCCATCTGAATTTGTATATAGTAACCACATCAAGAAATTTTGGGTAATGGGAATGTGACAGTTCTGTATCTTCAAGAAGTTTAGTCCTTTACGAGTGCCATGGAATGCAAGTTCAAAGATAGCTTCGATTTCCAAGACGTTGTCAAAGTCAATACCTGTAAACATGCAAGCTATTAGGACTTAGGAGTGAAAGCTTCTATCTCTTCCACAATATCCAATTTTCTGGAAGAGTTTGAAGTCTCAAATTTTTTCTATGAAGTGCAGGAAGTTTGTGTACAAGATGACCATGTCAGTAGCACTTCAACAGAAGAGGACAATAAGAGGAAACTTAAAGATAAATTGCATCAAATGATCAGGAGTGTGCGAGCTAAGACTGGTGTCCTACAAAGGATAGTTGGTCCTCCTCCACCTAAAGGGGAAATATAATTCAATTCCTCATGAACCACCTTAGTCTTGGGATGACATTCTCAGGTTGCTAAATTCTGCTTTCTGTATTGGATGTTTGTGTTGTGTGGCAAGTGCTTTTAGTGCTTGAAATTGGATTGTACCTTCGTTTTCTTTCTTGTCTACCCAGTAGGTGCTTTTCCTCTTGTTTGCAAGAGGAATGTCTTGTTCTAGCCTTTAACTAGAGTGTTTGATCATTCTTGTAATATCCGTTTTTTAGTTTTTAAAATTTACTTACCAAATAAAAACTCTTGGGAGGCTGTAGTGGGGTCCACCTCGAGGCCACATCTGTAATGTGATCGACTTAAAATTCTCTATGAAAGTCAATCATCTAAAGCTGAGGTGGATCTTACATCGATAACCATTTGATTGGCTTCGACTTGACAAGTTGTACGTCATGGTATTACGACTTTTATTTTTGATTGGCTTCGACTTGACAAGGTGTACGTCATGGTATTATGACTTTTATTTAATTTGAAATTGACTCGGCATGACTTAAATATAATCCGTTTGGATCTATCAACGTGGGCTTCCCTATCCTCGGAATAACCTATGCTGGCCCCTTTTGGGTTTTATGGTAACCAAGAAACTCTTTATGAGAAAAGAATCAAGTCAGGAGGAACTCATTTTGTGGGTTAGTGTGATTGTTATAGTTTCCTCCAATTTGAACTGAATAAAATTTCTCAGCAGGGTAGCCATGATCGGATGGAGTATTTGGAAGGCTAGAAACGCCTCAATGTGTCCACCCCTGGGAATTGTTGAATGGGAGGAAGTCCAAAGCGTCTGCCCCTTGTGCTCTGGTTTGTGAAGCTATGGCTCTAAGAGAGGCTTGCCTTATGGTTAAGGCTTTGGGATTGCGTTCTGTGCAGATTGAAAGTGGTAACAAGCTGCTTACTTCTTTAAGCGTTTCCGAATTAGTCCCACCCACCTTGGGGTGTGCTTGTATTATTCACGGTATTAGGGTTCTCGCGTCTGAACTTGATTTGCCTATTGTTACATTGCATGTGTTTTAGGTTTATCGCAATTGGTAAGCCTGGAGAGAGAGATTTGATTTTAATTAGATGTGACACGAAATTACAGGGAGAATGGAACGGAAAAGCAGGAAGGAGAATCGCTATTTGGGAAGAAAAAAAATGCACAAGTCCAAGAAGATGCAGAAATAAACAAAACAGAGCTATTTTGACACAAAACGTATACATAGATTCGATCCCCACAGACATACATAAGCCTCCTCACAAAACAGACACCAACATAGCTTCCGCAATGACACCAAGGAACAACCAAACAGGACAACTGAAAATTCATATCATGAATTTTGGTACAGAGGTCCAGGTTGTTTTATTATAGACTATATAATCCAGTACTAAACACACAAACAGAACAATCATTAATTATTCTCTCTTATTTTTCCAGGAGACGAAACTGCGGGTGCTCTGTCGGAGGCTAGCTGCAGGATCCATTTCGATCTATTGATCAACAGTTACAAGGGTCACATTTACACGGGCTGCATTTGCAACCATGCCCTCCCTCTGCTCCGATGCTCTTCTCGGTCTCCTCCGAGTCCCTGAAATTATAATCGCACAACCACAATATCCAATCGATCAGGATTTACTACAGTACTATCAGTCGATCGATCAGGATTTATTTTTGTAGAAAATAAACGATGGCGATACATACATCTTCACTGGTAGTGCAAGACCAGCGACAAGGGTTGGAGTCGTGGTTTTCTCGACGTCTGGGTACTTTCCACATCTGCCAATAAATTTGAGACAGGATAAATAACAAAGATTAAACGCATGAAAAATTATCTGTAACATGTAAACCAAAAACTCAAGTATATGTCAGACTGATGCTCTCAGTTTCGATTGCAAATCACGTAATTTTTTTTTTTTTTTTGAAGAGGGAGAAAATCACTACTACTCTAGAGCTAATAGTATGTTGAATCTTTCTTTTAAGGAGAGGAGAGGAGAGAGAGAGAGACCCTCCAGAGCTGCCACACTTGCAGCTAGAGCCACAGCCACAGTTAGCTCCGCAGGAAGACATTCTTTTCCTCTTAAGAAAGAATAGTGGAAAATGTTTTCAAAGAGAATTCTGGGATTGCCAAAAACACAGATTTAGGATGAGTTTCAGTTGTGCAGGGCCATGACTCGTATTTGTAATGGGGGTGAGGGGAGAAGAGGAGCAGATCCACCCGAACACGTGTCGAAGATCGCAGAGGAGTCGCGTAATTGGTTACTTAAAAAACGATGGAGTATTGCAAAAGCATAACCTTTTCAAACCGCGAAAGAGCAGACAAGTAAATTAACATAGACCTCTCAAACTTCGTCAGCATATAGCAACTTGAAGAAGTTTGGATGGTGACAATTTAAAGAAATTTATAAAGACCTTGAGCATTAAACTTAGTGGGGAATTTTCAAGTAATTTATTCACGGGTTAGCTGAAATAATTGACCTTATTGAATGGCGTAGTAACTTTTCATAGAATTCCAACCCTAGTGTGTATATATTCTCAAACAAGAAAGCTAAATTTATTGATCAAGTGTATTTTTCTTTTTTTTTATAACGTGTTCGGGTCAACTTATGTCCACTTCGACTAATTTTGGCCCTTGGGGACCAACACTACCGCCCTCTTATCCCAAACTAACTCTCGATGTACCATGAGCTAGTGGCTCCATTAGAAGGAAGATGACTACCAAAGTCCAACATAAGATAGCAGGCATTCTCATCTTATTGCACCATGATATCTACATAAGATATCCTCGGTGTTAGCTGACCCGGACATCCGATTATTAAATACTAAAAAAGAAGAGATATTCTCGGTCTTGTCTATCGGAGTAATTTAGAAACCCATGTATCACTTTCAGCTTATTGGTAGAACACCCGCGTTCCCACCTATATAGCACGGGCGTATGTTGTAAGTACTGAGGAATGATTCAGGGAGTTGAACACTGAAGCAGAAGAAATATAAAAACTTCAAGATACACAAACGCAAAAGATCTATATGGTTCGTCACATTTTGAAACCTCGGCAAATCAGCTACGCCCGTTCCGCATGGGCCGCTGATCCTCTATATCTCTACTAGAATATTAAACCAAGATCTCTAGCTAATAGCATATTAGACCGAATCGCAAATTAACGATCTCAAGTGGCCCAAGATTGTATAAAAAAAAAAAAAAGAGTGCGCGAAACTGTCAATGCCTTGTATCTTGCGTAGAGGTCACTGCCATAATGCTACTTACTTACATTCATAAACGACATCCATCTATAACAGATCAAAAAGGTAGCACAGCGATGAATCCAAGATGAATCGCCATCTTTCCGAAGAAATTTTAGAATGAACATCAACGCGCTATCTATATCTGTTTTAGATGTGGTGAGTAATTCAAGGAGCTCATTGACCCCGATTTGGTTATATAACAATCTCAAGCTTTTAGCTAGGTGTATTTTTCTCTTCATATATGATGGGAGTGTGATAAACAAATTATCTGTGACCTTCTTGACATGCCTCTCATGAAATTAGATCCGAAATATTTGGGTCTCCCATATTTCCGGGGCAAATCGAAATCCGAAGCTTATACTTTTATTATTGAAAAAGTTTTTGAACAAAATGCAAGGGCGGAAAGCAAAGTTGTTAAATCAGGCAGGGAGGAAGTAATGTTTTAAGTCTGCAATTCAAGCTATTCCTTGTTATGCTACGTCATGTTTTCTTCTTCCAAAGAAACTATGTGAGTCCTTGAACTCTTATGTTTCCAATTTCTGGCGGAAGGGAGACCCAGAGTGTCCGGGTATTCACTGGAACAGTTTGGGACAATATGGCGTTGGCTAAATCTGATGGAGGGGGATAGGTTTTCGAAACTTCCGTGCTTTGAATGAGGCCTTATTAGCCCGGCAAGTTTGGAGATTATTGATGAATCCCAAGTCTTTTTTGGCAAAAATATAGAAAGGATAGTGCTTGCCTAATTCCTCGTTTCTTAAAGCATCAAGAGGCTACAGAGCTTCTTGGGCTTGGATGAGCATTCTTCCTGGGAGAGATTTATGAAAAGTTTAAGATGGAAAACGTATTAATTTTTTGGAGGATAAATGGTTCCTAATCTTCTATCTTTTCGGTTGTCTTCTCCTAGACCCTCAAATTGTGAAGTTAATTGGGTAGCGGACGCGATTGACGGTAGATCTGGTGTTTGGAAGAGGGACTTGTTGCAGCAGTTGATTTCAGAGGAGGAGCTTTAGGCCCATTGGTTTCTAGGGAAAGTCTACAATGCACATCCCTTAAAAGTGTGTACCATATGCACCTATTGTATGTGATGAAACAGTTTCCCGCGCGCACAGCCACTGACCTGCAAAACAAGGGTTGACTATGGCACCGGCGTTGGTGTCGCCAACGCCCCTCCGATGCCTAAGTTAGTATGGGTGTGGATGGATATGATCTCAAGCACAAAGATGGGTGCCAGAGTTGCGTACCTGATGACGGTGGCGTAAATGTCCTTTTATAGGCATCGGGGAATCCTAATTCCTCTAGGGTTAGGGTTCCTCTGGCGTCCCATTGCCAGTTGGCCCCTCCGGGGTTTCCTTGTAGAGCTTGGTCTCTAAAGATGGCAGTTTCCCTATCCATCTAGGACTGTTGAGGGATTGATATGACTTTCCCTCTTGGGGTGTAGGATCCGCATAGTGTGGGGGCAAGTGGATCTCGGAGAGGATCCCTTCCTTAATAGGGTTTGGGGTGTTTAACCGCCATCGTGGTAGTCTGGTGATCCTGACAGAGCTTCCTGGGCATAGCAGAGCCCATCGGGCCGGGGTATCCAGACCCTTCGGGCAGGCCCCTCACCAGGGTCAGAGCCCTTGGTCTGGTAATCACTCTAATAGACCCTGGCACTTGGCGTGCCTTGTGTGTACTGCTCTCGTGTTGCTCAGCAGACCCTTCGTCTTCCCATGGCAGAGGACTCGGAGCCTTTGGGGTCTGTTATGTCTTACCACTATCAATCCAATTCTATCCCGTGTGAAACAAATATGATATTAAAAATCACATCTCAAACAAACATACTCATTATCAATCTCTTCTTATTATCAATTCCAATTTTAATTTCATCTCCTTACGAATCTCAATCATCTATATCACTGTTATCAAATGAGGCCTTATAGAAAATGACGAAGAAGTACGTGGGGAACAACTCTCGATCTTAATTTTAGGAAGAGAAGACAGTGAAAAGATACAGCAATAAGGGAGATGAGAGGTTTATATATGCGTATGTATATACTTTTTGTCCTTCGTTACTTTTATAGATTTTGAATTTGCACTTCAATAGAAACTTTAACATGTTCAATGAAGTACTCATCAACTCACCGAGTCCCTTGTGCGTTGTATTATTTTATCTGAGCTTTAAAGTCTCTTAGGTGCTGGATTTTATCCCTAAGGTTTTTCTTTGGTTGGCATCTTGCCAATTAAGGGATTGGGTCTCGGATGGGTACTTATTACCCTTCTATTTGATCTTTGTATCTCTTTTAAAGATTAATAAAATCTTTTTTTGCCGTTCAAAAAAAAACATTTTCACTTGTTAAGCTCTTTTATCTCTCTTTTTATATATATATGAATCTTACGACTACTATTTGTTTTTTTTAGTTTTGGATCCACTTTGTAAAGGTACAGCAGGGCGTACTTGGAGCCCATTCCCAAACCCAATCCTCTGA
>JAOTQK010000005.1:7664833-7676874 GCA_025642025.1 Rhododendron ferrugineum
TCTCGTGTTGCTCAGCAGACCCTTCGTCTTCCCATGGCAGAGGACTCGGAGCCTTTGGGGTCTGTTATGTCTTACCAGTATGGTTCATTCATAACATTTTAGTGTGTTTCGTAACTTTTGTTCTAGAACTCATAACTTTTCAACAATACCATTCGTAACATTTTCATTATGATTTATAACATTTTGATGCATTTGTAACTTTTATACTAAAATCGTAACTTTTTAGCAATACCATTCGTAACATTTTCTCTATAAATCATAATATTTTGGGGGTGCATATGATACACACCCAAACAAGGAATGTGTATTGTAGCATTTCCCTTTGTTCTATGCCTCTCCAAAGATTTCAAAGAAATGATTCATTGGTTTGGTACTGCACTTCAAATGGAATGAAATCAGTAAAATCTGGGCATCATTTGGCCTTCCACTGGATCCAAAGCCATCCCCTTCCTTTGTTCCAAACAACAAACTGTGGCCTACTATTTGGAAGCTAAAAGTGCCTAAGAAGATTCACAATTTTTGGGGGAGAGCATGCCGTAACAGTTTGGCGAAGGAGATGTGGCAGCTCTATGGAGTGTCCCATATGTCACCATTCTGTTGAATCCACTGAGCATCTTCTCTTCGAGTTTCATTGGCCTAGCGCGGTAAGGTTTGGCTGCTATGCGAGTTTAAATACGGTCAGCGGTCCTCCGTCCTGTGTTATCCATAAGTGGTCTTACCAAATCTTGGGTGCTTGGCCAACCGATGAAGCGTGTCGGCAGTTGAGTACAATGGCAACCATCGCCTGGTTTATTTGAAAGTCCAGAAACAAACTCATATTCAATTCAGTCCCTATTAACCCAGAAGCAACTATGAGAAGGGCTTTTGCTGCCCTTGGCGAATATTCAGAAGTGCTGAATTCTAACCAGGTCCATAAACCCGCAAACTGAGGTCTCAAGTTCCCAGTGGAGGGCTCCGGATCGTGGTAATTTCAAGTGTAATTGTGATGTTGCCCTATGTCCCGATGGAAAAAGGGCCAAGCTTGCAGCAGATCTTAGATATTGGAGGGGTCAATTGGTGAATGGAGTGGTCGGGTCAGCCTATATCATGTCTCTTCTTCAAGGCGAGCTTTATGCTATTCGGCTAGCTTGTGGTATGGTCAAAGACATGGAGCTTAACCGAGTGATGATTGAACTGAACAGTCAGTTGGCCATTAAGCTAAGCGTGTCAGATCCCCCATGGGAGGTGATGGCGTTGGTTTTGGATGTCAGACACTTTCGCAACAGTTCAGGTTTGGCTTTTCATGTATCAACAGGGTTGCTAATGACCTTGCTCACGAGGTGGCATCCAGTGCCAGGAGAGGGCTAATTAATCCTAATTGGGTTTCTTCTCCACCATCCCGTGTCTCCTCTGTTTTAGCTATAGTCTTTTTCTTTCTTGTAAGCCCTGTGGGGCATGTTTTGGCGATCACAAAAAAACTTTTTGCCAGTAATAACTGCTAAGTACCCCCAAAAAGCCAACATATCAAAAACATCTGAATGAGGTACGGAGGGGCAGAGTGTAACCATAGAATGGAGTAATTGTTCAATGATCCTGGTTCACGACCACAAATTGAAGTGAAGCTAATACACTTAGTCATGAGCCCCACATAAATATGTGATCATAAAGGATGTTGAGACACCACGTGACAATGCCCACCCAATAGTTTTTCCATCGAGCGTGTTTCGATTTGAAAACACATACACCGCGTGAGCAATAGTTCCTTACAGACCATGAGGTATTTTTCCTTCCCAAATTTCTCTGGGACTCCATGGCCTAAGCTTAAGAGTTCAGCTCAAAAGCTACAGTAAGTATGTGCACCAACTTAGCAGCACAAGAATTCAACAAACACTACTATAATCAAGTCGCCAGCTGAAGGCCGAAAGAAAACTTTTGAACCAAACGGATTTTAAGATGAAATCATGAATAAGCTCGTTACATCGACAATAAAATACATGACACATCGATTGTGTATAAATAAATATGAGAGGCAACTACAAAAAAGCGGAGACATCGGTTGGGATTCTTACCAATAAACAACGAAATCTCAAGTGACATGGAGAATCAATGCGATCAACTTTTCAAAACATATTTTAATGGATAAGTAAATGCAAAATTACCACCCCAAAAGAAGTTCCAACTTACCTCTAGTGAAATCCAGTCAATGATAATGATCTATAAATCGAGTTGGTTTTGAAAATACAGGGCAACCCGAAACTAACCTCAAGCCATTCGTTTGCTAGTGCGATGCAGGCCATGCCATGAATTTGCATACGTCAGCAGAGTAGTATCAGGCCTCAATAATGAATTAGTCAGTTGATTCAGTCAAAATACCATCTAAACGCAATCTGTAAGATTCTTCACCGTTCACAAGCATCCTAAGACCCTCTTTGACCTCGGATATCCCTTCCTCCAAAACTGCACAGACCGGAAAAACAGGAACACCAGAAACCCTTCTTTTTAATTCTTCAAACACTTCTTCCGCCCCTTCCTCATCAATTTTATTTGCCACAACTAAGGACGGTCGATCTGATAAACCCTCACTATAAAACTCGAGCTCCAATATTAAATCTCTCAACTGTTCCCATGGTGGGATCCCCTTTCTGCCATCTAAAGCTGCAGCCAAATCCACCACATAGGCAAGGACTTTTGTTCGTTCTATGTGACGCAGAAAAGCATGTCCAAGTCCACGATTTTCATGGGCCCCCTTTATAATCCCTGGAATGTCAGCCACCTTGACTGAGAACTCGTCATAATTTAGGTTCCCCAAATTTGGCCTTAAAGTTGTAAATGCGTAATGGCCTACTGTGGGCTTAGCCCTTGACATAGCACCTAGAAGAGTACTTTTACCAGCATTTGGCATTCCCACAAGGCCTACATCCGCTATGCTCTTGAGTTCTAACACGAGAAGAACCTCGGAACCAGGTGAACCAGCGCTAAGTGATGAAGGTTCATCATCAGACACTTCAACATCAAAATCATTGTCCTTTTGAACCACATCCTTTATAAGATTACGCTTCTTAGAAGCTTTTGGAGAAGACACATTACCTAAGCCACCTTTCCCTCCACAAGCAATAATTACTCTTTGGCCCGTTTCTGTTAATTCAGCAACGTTAAATTGTAGGTGTTCAGTTTCCTTCTTTCCTTCTTCCCACTCCGATTCACACATTTCACTATCAGTCTCCAGACTTTCCATCTCAATCCCACCTTCTACCGTCCAATTCTCATAATCTTCTGTATGACACTTGGGTCTTTTATAGGAAGGAAGAGATTCAGGAAGAGGCTCAGTCAGTACAGCTTGAGTGGCTTTCTTTGCACTCACTGATTCCTCCACACGTTTACCAACACGAGAGGATAATTTGCTCTTATTCACTGTTTCAACTCTCTCTTCCTCACTTGCGCAAGTGGAGCTGGATTTCTGAGCAGATGCAGATGGATCCACATCAAGCGTCCCAGGAATCTCCCATGGATCCAAAGCTGTGGAAGAAATCTTTTCAACTGTAGCAGGAACTTCACCTTCCACAAGATGAATTACAGTGCCAACAGGTACTTGGACAACCTGCAAGAGAAGAAAGTTTCTCAACGGACGAATGAATTCTCTATTGACTAAAGGGTAAAACAGCATAAGAACATACATAGACCCAGTCACCCGAGCAAGGCAAAAAAGAACAAACAATAAAACATACCTTATCTGTCCCTCGGCTTCCTATTTTTTTTTTTGAAGCTCCGTGCCCCCCTCTCTTTGCATGCTGTGGGACACAGTAACTATTAATATCCATACAGGGCGCTGGAAGAGGAATCACATATAACAGAACAGGGCAAAGAGGTATACGATATGATGTTGCAGACCGCTGAAGTCCCAAACTCTGGGGGAACATTCTAGTATCACATCACCACCTCTTCCACCATTCCCACCTACATATTTCAACAAATCAAGGGAGGATCCCGGCATTAAGCATACATAACCTATAGTTCTTGGTTGATCACTGAATCTCACCAGATTTGGTGGGAAAAAAAATTGGCAAAATAAGTTCCATTTCTCACTCTTACCATTCCTCACCCAGTTTACAACCAAACGTGAGATTTAATTCTCTTTCCCTTCATTCCTAATCATTTCTCACCAAATAAATCGCACCGACTTGATCATAAGTAGATGCCTTAATCCGGTGGAGAAACATTTTCGACTTCAAAATTCTTACAGTTCAATTCAAAACAAACTTGCATTGAAGGCCTCTGAATCTTGAGAAAAATCAATTTGCAACCCGTCAGAGGGTTCAAAACTTGGGGATTAAATTAAAAGGGTTAGGGTTGCTTCTATTGCACGGAGGGCATATGTATATACGTGAGAATTTATATGAAACACTGATACAGAGAGAGTAACCCACCATCAGGTCTACCGTGGCGATCCTGTCGGCTGCGACGCAAGCTGAAACAACCACTGCCACCATCACCACCTTTAGCCCATAGCCTGAACCGGTCTATCATTCTTCGCTCCTGCCAACAAGAAGAAGAATAGAATTAAAGCAATATTCCCTTAAGAAAGTCATCTGTGTGTATGTACTATGAGAGAGAGAGAGAGAGAGAGAGAGAGGACCTGTAGAGGAGCAAGCTTTGACTTGTTGTGAGGACTATCTGAAAAGGAACAGGAAGGGAGAAGCCATGGAGATTTGGAGCATTTTTTGAGTGTGTCTAAAGAATGTAAGGGCTTTGCACTACGTAGCCACATCTCACTTCACCCTTCATAGATTCATCAACAACTTCTTCTTTCACTTCTCCCTATGATGCTCGTTGAAATTGACTGAGAAACAAAAGGGCAAAACCCCCAAGACACGAATAAGAAGTGATAAACTTGAGGAATTATCCTAACATAAACTAACTAAAAGGGCCTGCACTGGTATTTGGAGGCCCCCAGATTAGAAGGGGAAATAGACAAAAAGGGGGAATACGAATATAAATACAGAAGTAAAGGCTATAGAGGTAGGGCATACGTTATGCGGCAATGGTAGCAAGAAGTGGTAGCGGTATAGCACCGCCAGAGAGGTGGCGGTAGAACCACCAGTTCCTTCCCTTAAGTCGGTCCTGTGGTCTATGGCCGCGGTACTTGGGGTCAATTTCAGCATACGCTCTTGTATAATCTAGCCATTGTCTAAAGTCTAAACGACACCGTTACTGTACAACAGATTTTATTTTCAGAGACCTGGGGTTCTTCCTCCAAGTAGTGATCATGGTGCCCCCGCATATTAGGTGGGTGCCCCAACTCTCTTCTCACCACACATTTTGTGTAGGCTCCACACAATTGTATGAGAGAGTTTGCGACATCTACCTATAAGGCCCAGGGTCATTCAATAATTTTTCTTGTCGAAGTTATATTACGTAAGAGCATGTCCAATGGGGAAGGATATGGGGTTGTAACTGTATATCCATTTTCCATCCCCATTATAGAACTCCATGCTCCAAGCTCCAATGGGGATGGAAAATGGCATAGTTCTCGAAGGGGTTGTATGTTTTATCACTATAGCTATCCTTGACAGCTCAGCAAACCAACGGCTATATACCAGAAACGTCGACGGAAAACGTACCTGAAACCTCGCCGGAAAATGGACGGAATTTACAAAGTGGCCGGAATTTGCAAAACAGTCGCGGGAATCGAGTGGGTATCTACAAAGCAGTTGCCAGAATCGACTCAAACGCGCGCTAGAAAAAGTCTCTGTGAGGCTTCACGCAGGAATCAGTGTTTGAGAGAGAGAGAGAGAGAAATCGGTTGGAGAGATGGTGTGAAAGAGAGAGAGAAACGGCTGTTTTCTCACAGACGGAGAGAGAGAGAGCGTGGAAGCGTGTTTTCTCACAGACGGAGAGAGACCTAGAAGAAAGTGGAGAGAGTGATCCAATGTTCCCAATGCATCAAACACCCGTATGTTCCAAACAGCTTTTTTTTTGGTAATTCCACTTCAAAAATGGAGTATATGTATTATTTTCAATACCTTCTTTTTTTTCTCAATCCCTTGTAAAAAAAAGAAAGTGTGAATAAAAGTAAAAGGGAAATACTATAATACGCACCTCTTATTTGGGTGTGTATCATATGCACCTCCCAAAATGTTATGAATTATAGATAAAATGTTACGAATCGTATAAAGGTTATGAGATATACCAAAATGTTATGAATCATAATGAAAATGTTACGAATCGTACTGCTGAAAGGTTATGAATTCTAGAACAAAAGTTACGAAACACACTAAAATGTTATGATGAACCATAAAATAGGTGCATATGGTACACCCTTTTAAGGGATGTGTATTGTAGACTTTCCCAAAGTAAAAATTATTGTTTGTCCGGTCAGTGAAATGGAAAGTTAAAAATAATACATATTTTTTAAGAAAAAAATCCGAACATATTTTTAGACGGAAGTTAAAATAAAACGTATATTCTAAAGTTCTCGTTTTGCGAATCGGACAATTATTTTGAGACAAAAGTAATAGTTGAATTGGGATTAAGAAAGTAGGAAAAAATAAGATGTATTGAAAGTTCATATTTGGAACTCTTTGGTTGTAAGTATTTAGTTACGACCATTGGGGAGGGGGTGCCAAAATTTGGTTTCTAACCACTTTTCATATTGTGTTTGGATGAGTTTTTCAAAAAATTTGTAAGATATTGAGTGGAGAGAGAAATTAGAGTAATGGTTGGAAGTAGAGGTAATGATTGGAGAGAGACAGAGAGAGAAATGAGAATAATGATTGGAAATAAGGGTGAGTAATGGTTGGAAGTAGGGATAATGAGTGTTTTTTGAGAAGAGAATTTTTTTTCAAAAACCAATCCAAACAAAGCATAATCACCTTTTGGTGCTGAAATGACCAAATGACTATAGCCATTTTAGAACCTCATTGGGCTTGCTCTTAAGTAGTTTTAGAGCATCCCCATTTGAATTTTAGAAAAATGTTTGTTATATGACAGACCAAGCAATAGCATGAAGGTACAAAAATGATCATCAAACACAGGCTCTTCTGAATAATGCTATTCCAGTAACCATAAAACAAGACAAAGCTACAAGAAGACAATTGGGAACTACAAAACCTCAACTAACATCAAACTGATCAAAACCACCCAATATTTCCTACAATGAAAATCCACAACTCCAAAAGCCATCCTATGTTTTCATCAACTATAACTGCAAGAAACCCAATGGATTGTCTCACATTCGAAACCTCTTAGGCGGTATCAACTCTTTTGGGGCCAGTCCATATAGAGTTTTGTTCTAACTTTAATTGGGACCCCGGCAAGTGGGCGGTGGGATTGGTCCCCATGGTTAGTTGAGCTGTGCGAAAGCTAGTCCGAACAAAAAAAACTACAACTGCAAGAATATTGGCCTAAAATTTCTCACCCTGAAAACCCCACCCAATCGCCCAAGAGAAATGGGGAATAAAAGTGAAAGCTTGGAATCCCATAACATCTGCAGTTGCGGTAGCTGTTGTAGAACTCCAACTATTCTTCTTCCCCCACCAGTTTTTTGGCACTCAAAAGGACCAAAAAGTTCACCCCGTAGAAGAAGCAGAACACAGCATCAAATATATACAATGAACCAATGAAGCAAAACCTAACTTCACCTACAAGGCTGGCAGCCTGGCATGGAAGAAGGGCAACTTGATATAACCATAAGAATATCAGGAAAATAGGATGTCTCCCAAAAGGTCATCAAAAATAAAATCCTCCAGCTCAAGTGCCACACACTCACTTTCCAACTGGAGATTCATCCACCCATCATCCTTTCCCAAATCTTGAGCAACAATGCCTTCTACTGACTGACCCACCCTTTGACTTGAGCTCAATGTTCTGCTAATTCTCGCCCAGACCTCCTCTAGAAAACGGGAAGGCATTGGACGAATGCGACAACCTAGCGACAACTCCCTTGGGTAGTAGGTGAATGAACTTTCATATATCTGAAGCAAAACCTCGTTGGTTAAATCAAACAGAAGCTGGTGACGAGCAGAGATTTTGTCTCCAGAAAATTCGGTTTCGTGAGGCCAGTAGGTCTCCACTTCCTCAAAAACCAAAGGGTTCAATGGTTGGTCCAAGGAGTGCCATTGCTCAAGGAATCCATTTCCATCAAAGCCCGATAGGTGAAGAATAACGCTCACATAGTCGAAATCAGAGTTATCATTCTTGCAAAATTCGCCATGCCTCTGATTCTTCACACCCTTGTTTGTGATTTCAATATTCTCAATTTCCGCCGTATTGCAAGACCGCAATGAAGTATCTAAGGACCTGTATTCTGCCTCAAACGGAGATTTCTGTTCATCAACGGTGCCGGATTTGCACTCCAAACCTGAGACGATGTAGCAAAAACAATCAGCTGCCAGTTTAAACAATAGTTAGAAGTTTCAAAGAACAATTGAGTCTTTCTTCCATGTCAAACGACTAAAGGTGAATATCGGAGATTCATATCACGCGGTAAAATTCACGAAAAAGAACCCCACTACGAAAGCCAAACACTATCTCTCAATGAGGGGATTGGGAGTAAGGGAGAAATTTATTTCTGTTAAAACGACATAGATTGTTATCTTTTTCTGACAACCAAAATGTTAACCAAGTTCGTTGCCTAGATGGCGTTTGTTGTAAGAAGTGCAGGGATTGCTTACCTTCCAAGGTTTGAAAATCAGCAGGGCTAGTTAAATCTTCTTGGGAAAAGCTTTGAATCTCCAGTTCTTTGTCGCAACTATTTTCCCCAACTGCTTGCTCATCAAACTCCTCACCAAGCCCAACCATACTAACAGTAGAATCCTCTTTTATACTTTCCAGCAAGCTGGCTACATGATCCTTTTTCATTCTACTATCACGTCTTTCAGCCTCATTATTAGTTTCCACTGAAACATATTTCTCTGTACTTACAGGAAGCTCTAATGGCTTTCGCTCACCATGACAATTTTGTTCGACTTTTTTACTGCTATCCACAATGGTTTTCACCAGTACCCCTGAGAACTGAGCATCAGATGACTGCTCATTCTGAAGGGAACAATTAAAATCAAGATGAGATAGTGAGCGAACCCTTTTGAAGAATTTTGGAGTTTGGCCACCTGATGGAAACTCATAGTCATTAGTCAACTTCAAGCTATTAGAGGGGTGCAACTTGGCCTCCCTGCTGAAACTATTCTGAAACAACTGAGTGTATCTTTCCAGTGATGCGTCCATAGAGGCCGTCCTTCTGATGCAGGTTGGCTTAACATTGCAGAGATCATTAACAGAACCCTCAATTTCATGAGTACCAGAAGACAACTTCTCTCCCTTTGGAAATGACCAAAATTCAGTCTGTTTGTGTTTGAGTTTACTAGGCCTGAAGTTTCTAAGGCACGACAAATCAGCTGAGGGAAATGACCCTGATTTGGTTAATCTTGCATTTTTACTGGAACCCGGAAGATCACAGAGGCTATTTACAATATCATCATCTGTTTCTTTCTGAATTTTTAAGACTGAGTCCTTGTTTACCCTGAACAAAACATCCACATACTCTTCCCACTGGTTTACTGAACCTTCTTCTGCTTTTTCGCACTTCTCTGGACAAAACGTGTGATTCTCAGGAAGCTGTTTAGGCTCTAAGTGTTCCGAAATATTTTCAGTACCACCCACATTAAACTTTTCATTGCTGGAGACTGGCTTCTTGGTGTCACTTTTGGAAGTTCTGTGCACGAAAATAATTGGACGACTCGGTATGATTTTTCCTGGAGGACTACTATCTGAGGGTTCTAAATGATGGATGGAATATGTTCTCTGTGACAGTGAATCCCTTCTTCTAGAGGTCTCTTCCTTTGACATCTCATCCGAAATTAATGCTTTTAAATGATCTTTAAGAGACCATCTTTTGTTAGTTGAGCTAGTTCCAGTGGTAGCGGGATCAATCTGGTATAGTAAACATGGAAGGCATTGTCATCTATGAGATGTTGCATTCAAATATACTGGAGAATTCAATATTTGATTGTGTCGAATGAAACTTACAAGGTAGCGACTTGCTTCAGCATGCTTTTGCACTTCATCAGAATCATGGACATCCAATAGTGCCTTTGGTCTTCCATAGCCTACAAAGAAAGAGGAATGACAAAACCATTAGAAACACTGGGAATAGAATGCCGATCAAATACAAAAAAAAAAAAACAACTAGTAGGAATAGAACTTTGTGTTCATCCCAAGGGTGATTAAGCACATAGTATAAATTCTTTTATACCAAAATTACACGCATACATGATGATTAACATCCAGTTCTTGCGTTCGAGGACAGGAAGCCATGTTGAACCCTTCAAGAGAAATCTAAATCAAATGCTAATAACATCCAACACGAATCTTCACATAAGGGCGCCCTTAACTTATTAAGTTAAGGACGTCCCTTTCCCGACTAATTTGCGATGATCCGAGCCACTCAATATTTTCAAAACGTGATTTTAAAGGTTCCTGAGAGAAATCAGCAAAAAAAAAACGGAAAGGGCTTGATTCGAGCAGTTTTTGTTTGTATTTTATCGAATGGTTCAAATAAAAACTGTTCAAATCAAGCCCTTCCCGGTCATTTTTTTTGCTGATTTCTCACTGGTGCCCTTAAAATCACGTTCTGAACACATTGAGCGGCTCGGATCATCGAAATTTGATCGGGAAAGGGGAGAAAATGAGACGTCCGCATTTTATTTAAAATGAGGGCGCCCTTACCTGAAGCTTACTGTAACATCCAATAGGATCAGCAATTCAGCAGACTTTTTTTGTTCTGTTCTTGTAACTCACGACTTGTTGCCAAAAATATATGCCACAAAAGCAATGAGATGTATGCAAGAGCATCATCAAACAGCTTGAAATACATTAAAACCCCACCGACACAACCATCTATAAGTTCCTCAGAAGAGTAAAAGGAAAGTTCCTCATCTGAAAATAGATATGCCTTTAACTTATGGATTGGCTATTCCACAGGTCCAAAATGTCTCCTAGTTCTTTGTTTCTAAGCAGTAAGCACTAGACATCAAACATATTATACGCATAGACTAACACTTTCTCAGGAATGGAAAAGATATTTAAGCGACTATCATATCAAATTCCAGCTATATATATCTACATTTCCTCTATCCGATTGAATAAGTTTCCTGATTGTCCTACTCAAAGATCTCTGCACTTAATAAATGCTTAAATTAATCACTTTAGTAGGGAGAAGGTCGTTCATATATATTGTTGAAGCAACTCATCTAGCCAAGTCATTGCGTTCAGCTGAAACATGAAGGATGCAAAGAAACTTTATTGCCAGATATATTTGTTCATAAAGCATAAATCTGTATGTTTAACTACAAGAAGGAATCTCCAGTAAAGGCTAAAGTAAAAAACACAACACTCAATGCGGACATTAGCCTAGTCTGTTGTCCACATCATGACTTCAAATTCTTTTTCGTAAATTATGTTCCTCATTGACAGAATCAGTACGCTGCCAGGGAACATTTTTTCAAAAAAAAAAGTCAAAAGAATCATGTTTGGGTAAATGACATTCAAGCATGCAAAATGTATCAGATGGCCGTTGGGTTTTTGCTACTGAGGTAAAAAGGCCGAAGGAGTAAAAATTACTAAGTTGACAGAAAACATATGCTAAATTTTTTTTCCCTTACATATGCTTTTTGATGGATTTGTCCAACAAAGTATCAGTTAACGTCAATTGCTCACTAAACTTTGCATATGCTAAAAATTTGCCCTAGTAACTCATTCCCTCTATGCAAATTCCATTTTAAACAAAAACGCCAAGATCCCGACAAGACATAAAGGATAAAGAAGACAAAAACTATGCAGATAGATACTGCTCACCTTTTGTATGTTTTGATCCATTATACCTCTTGTAGGGTAGCATCCTCTTAGCAGTATTTTGCCAGTGGTGATAGTCAAGAGCATGAATAATTCCCCACATGCAACCCGGCTGATGGTCCTCAAATAGCCCATCATCAGGTTCCCTCCTCAAGTGCTTTCCCATATTTCTAACACTATAAGCAACAATCCTACGAATCCACTTTAGTTTTCAGCTG
>JAOTQK010000005.1:7681305-7693050 GCA_025642025.1 Rhododendron ferrugineum
GATCCGGGATGCTGCAAAGCAACTCTCTGTAGAGCACTGCAGGGCGCATCCGGATCGTCCAAAAGTGTTTTCAGGGGGTAGATTGAAAACAAACTCTTTCAGAGAAGAGTTAGAGTTCGTTTTCAATTCGCACCACTAATTGCCGAGATGAAAGGTCTAGATGTGCCCTGCAGGGTGCTCTACAAAGAGCTGCATTGCAGCATCCCTGAGTCCAAGAATCTCAGATCCGGGATGCTGCAAAGCAACTCTTTGTAGAGCACTGCAGGGCGCATCCGGATCGTCCAAAAGTGTTTTCAGGGGTTCAGATTGAAAACAAATTCTTTCAGAGAAGAGTTAGAGTTCATTTTCAATCCGCACCATTAATTGTCGAGATGTACGGTTCGGATGTGCCCTGCAGGGTGCTCTACAAAGATCTGCATTGCAACATCCCTGGGTCCAAGAATCTCGGATCCGGGATGCTGCAAAGCAACTCTCTGTAGAGCACTGCAGGGCGCATCCGGATCGTCCAAAAGTGTTTTCAGGGGTTTAGATTGAAAACAAACTCTTTCAGAGAAGAGTTAGAGTTCGTTTTCAATTCGCACCACTAATTGCCGAGATGAACGGTCCAGATGTGCCCTGCAGGGTGCTCTACAAAGAGCTGCATTGCAGCATCCCTGGGTCCAAGAATCTCATATCCGGGATGCTGCAAAGCAACTCTTTGTAAAGCACTGCAGGGCGCATCCGGATCGTCCAAAAGTGTTTTCAGGGGTTCAGATTGAAAACAAATTCTTTCAGAGAAGAGTTAGAGTTCGTTTTCAATCCGCACCATTAATTGCTAAGATGGACGGTCCGAATGTGCCTTGCAGGGTGCTCTACAAAGAGCAGCATTGCAGCATTCCTGGGTCCACGAATCTCGGATCCGAGATGCTGCAAATTAACTCTCTGTAGAGCACTGGAGGGCGCATCCGGATCGTCCAAAAGTGTTTTCAGGGGTTCAAATTGAAAACAAATTCTTTCAGAAAAGAGTTAGAGTTCATTTTCAATCTGCACCATTAATTGTCGAAATGAACGGTCCGGATGTGCCCTGTAGGGTGCTCTACAAAGAGCAGCATTGCAGCATCCCTAGGTCCTAAGAATCTATTAGCCATTGGCATACGTGGAGCTTTTAAACTCTCGATTTAGTTGTAAAAAAAAATGGTCTCCAAAATGGACTCAGAGAAATTAAAGATCATTATCTGGACTTCTGCTGAACGAAATAAATCTCTCCGGACCGTTAATCGTGTCTGTTTTGATCCCTAAATCAAACGAAGCCAAGGATTTGAGCAGATGGAACTTCGACTCGTGTTTTATTGAATTTCAAACAAGTGAATGTTCAAAAAGTCTTGGTTGATTAACAAAAGAAAACAAGAACAAAGAATGTTCCAAAAGCGTCACTTTTACTGCTTAATTCGTCTTCGTAGGTTGAGCTTTCTGGAAATTTGACGTTGAATTTGATTAGCTAAATAGTCTAAGCTTTCACATTCAAGACCCAATAAATTTTCAGAAGAGAAAACTCATGTAAAAGGAGGATTGTGAAGGAAAATCAACAGATGCTTGGTAGTAATTTCGTTAACAAAGCTTTTGGGTAAATTTCACAGACAACGCCTGAAGTTTGCCTTGATGACAGATAACAACCCCTGTGGTTTCAATGCACAATCCATCTGACAAGGCCAACGGCATCTGCCATCTTGCCTCATGTTAACAAGAAGCCAATGCGTAATATACGACTTTTATTCCTATGCCTATTCCAGCATGTCTTTCTAATAGGAGTATTTCATACTTTTCCCCTGTTTGATTGGATTCTGTTGATTCACCAAAATACAATAGAATTGGACGACTACAGTTTTAAGGGATCGGAGCTGTATTTTCGGCTTTTGAATGTCACACTTGGGGAAAGGACCACACGCTTGTGTGATAATATTCAAATATCATAAGATTGCACATCCTACGTAAGGGGACGACATATCTTATATTAAATGAGTAATTTGACTTATAAACCCCCCTTCTATCTTCGAGTATTAGATAATTATTGATTAGTTTTCCTCATAGGAAACTCAATGGATTGATAATTAGGAGCATAATATTGATTACCGTTTGAAAATTACATATCCATTAGTTACAAGTCATAGACTCATAATCATTACTCCATAAAGAAAAGACATGTTGGACCATTAACTCATATGACATGCAATAAAGTAATTTACAATACTCGAGTTCATTATCGGGTATCCAAGTTTCTCTCTCAACTGTTTCATGTGGACTATATGTCCAATAGGATTATACAAGGCAAATTCACTAGTTGTTAGTGAATATGTATAATATTACTACCTCCGTTCCAAAATGGAAAGTATCATCCACCATCATTATTGAGCTTCATCACATCATCTTTGCTTTTCTTTTTTCTCTTTATGTCATATCATCAAAATAGACTTCGCTTAAGGACAATGTCAAAAATGACATAAAGACCCAAATCTTTCAAAACCACACATATTTACACACACACTTACAATTGGTGCAACCCATTACACACTATTATACCGTACAGTGTAAGTGTACGTTATTGTTTTCAGGGTAAGATTTAGCGATGATCATAAAAAATGGTGGATAGATTGAAAGTGGATAAGCTCACACTTTTTACGGTCATGATGAAGTTAAAAAGTTGAACTTCGCCGCTTGCATTTGATATTGGTCGTGTTGGTCCCAAAGTGTTCCCATGGATTTGTTACACAATTTCATCCCATTGTCCTCTTTAAAAACAAATTTGCGAATGCGATATCGAATGCCATAAAATACTCATTAAAACTCTCTTTAACACCAATTGGTTTTCAGGAGAGAGCGGCCCAAACATGCCAGAAACTGTACGGTCGGATCTAGCGTTCCACTCTTTTAGGGCGATTCATCTTGCTACAGTGCTTCCGTGTCCAGCAACCCTCTTCTGGTCTCTACATCTCTACACCGTCCGATACTACACGATGCAAGATTAACGGATGATGGGCCTTCTAAACCTTTCACTATCCTTTGGGCTTGGAGTTCCTTTGGTTGGGCCAACATCTACAGTAAAGCCCAAGCCATTTTTGTTCCTCAATGAAACCCAAGTCAAGAGCCGGTGTTTGCAGCTTAGTCCTGCCCATTGGGCCCATTTTGTTTTGCAAAATTTAGGGAATTGATTTTGGCGCTCCAAATATTACTGTCGGCGCTCCAAAATCGGAGTGCCAAATTGATTTTGGCACTCCGCTTTTGGAGCGCCGGCAATAAATTTTAGAGTGCCAAAATCAAAATCCCAAAATTTATCTTGTCGAAGCCCATTAGGTGAGTTAAAAAATAGTATGAAACAGCTGTTTAATTTCTCCCTAATTTAAAACTGTTAACAAGATAATCTTGTGGGTGACAAGCAAAAAGCATCTTGTACTTGGTGGAAGCTGGTTGCTTTTCAGTTGTAATTCTTTGTTGCTGTTTTTGGAAGTAGCTTATGGCTTAGCATTGGAAGGTCACTTGCACCAATTCCTTATTTTATGTCGTCTTCATAAAACTAGAAGGAAACATCCACGAAAGGAGCACTAGAAAGTGGGTGAAATCTGTTTTTGCACATGTCATGAATGGTATCTCCACGTTCCACAGAGGCTTTGGAATTTCGTGAAGCCCTTGTCACTACAGCAAATAGAAAGTCTTCTAAAATTATTGTTGAAGGTGACTCATTGCATGTAGTTCAGACTTTGATTCAAGATGGAAAGTCTCTCTCGGATTGTAACTCTATTCTTGCTGATTGTGTAGAGCTTTTACCTTTATTTTCATCTTGTTCCTTTATTCATGTTAAGAGTTCTTGTAATAGGGTAGCCCATTCGTTGGCTAAGTGTTCCCTATTACGTGCTAGTTAATTATTTTTTGTTTTGGTAGCGGGAGACGTCTTTCCATTCTATTACCTAGGTACCCATTTGAAGTTGAGTAGCTATCATTGATTAGTAGGTCCCGTTCGTTTTGAGATTTTGGATTTGGATTTGTAGGTAATGAGTATAGAGAGAAAGAAATAGAGTAATGATTGAAAATAAAGATAATGATTGAGAGAGATAGAGAGAAAAATGAGAGTAATGATTAGAGAGAAAAATAAGAGTAATCATTGAAGGGACATGATATACAGTGGTGTTGTGGGAGATGAGATCGATTTTTAATTTTTCCAGCGTCCGATTTGGACATTGTTTTCAACAAAACACTTACAAGTTAAAAGTACTTGCGATAATCGGACTTTTTGTAAGCACAAATTAAGACTACTCTTACAAATTGAATAAATGAATATTGTTCGCGGATAGGATGTCCTCGTCAAAACGAGAATAACCAAAAGAGATTCCGGTCGTGTGAAAAGAATTTGTTTCGATAACTCGGATGTACCGGCTTGCTTACGTGCACATCGACTAATCCTTATATATCAATCCCAGCCGTCTATTTGCGGTCGTGTGAAATTAAAAAGAATTTGTTTTGATAGCACTTGAGATCGATGTTTCGAATCTGAGAGTACTTTAGTACGTAGGAAACAAATCTGTTAGTCTCGGGTCTTAACCACTAAGACAATCCTTCGGGATTGTCGCGTGAAGAGAATTGATGGTTCAAGAGTTTGAACTTTCTACCAAACTTAAGAGACTTTTCGAATAGCTGGTCCCATAAGTGATTGAGAAAAACTTCAACATCACACTAGCTAGTACCCCGGCCCCCTTGTGCTGTATTGTCTTTTGGAGTATGATCACAAGGTTAATCAATCTGAATGCCATGTTTTGATTGGTTAATTTAGGCATATTAATAGGGCCATAGTTACAAGGTCAAGGACCAAAAGTTAATGGAACATAATAAAAATTGACTAGGATTCTTTTTAGATTATTGAGATTTAAAACGCACAAGTAAGCATCTAACAACAATAATTAAAGTAAGCACAAGTTGGCCCAATATCACAAATGTTAAAAGCTAGCATTAGGATGTGAGGGAATCTTCTAGATCATTTGTAAGGAAATTTATCAAAAAATCCGAAAATATGTGGATGAAAAACGTCGAAAAGAGAAAAAGAAGGGACGAAGAAAATTGCCAGTGCTCAAGTTCGGCCCAAGCACTTGACGAGGGAAAATAAAGCCACCGCATAAGGTTCAGAAGTTTGGTTTTCGGGAAGAGTGAGGTGAGGTGATCAGGTAGAGAAAAATGAAATTTATTTTCTTGCGTGTGTTCTCTTGATAAGAAATCTTGCAGGAAAAAAAAAGAATTCCTTCATTTTGACAAAACCTATTTCCCAGTGAGAAAGTTGATGTTGTGGGTCCTGCAACTCAGTAGTAGAGTCAGGATTTTGATATCAGGGGGCCGGCTTAACAGACATATATTTTTTTATCAGAACGTATACTTATTATATCATAAGATTTTTGTTTTTCAGTTCATTACATTTGTACATTGAAATGATTTTTTAGGCTATTTCAACTATCACGTGCTTATTTTTTATTTATGAAATAAATTGAGAAATGAGAATGTAAAATAACCAATTTTTTTATCAAATCGAAGCAAAATTATTAAGATTATAAGTAACTATACACGAATAATTATCAATAATATTCAAAATCAGGTATATATATAACAAAAATTTTAAAATTCGGACGCTTAGGGAGCCGGGGCCCCTGCTGCAACTTTCTTGGTAACTAAGCACACGTACAAAGTTTATATTTCCATCAATTTCCATTCTTTCCGTGCAACTGAATTGGGCCTAATCATGTTCAAAGTGTGAGATGGTTGTGAAGGAAAACAAAAACGTGTGTGCGTATCTTTTTTCCAATCCAGATTAACATCAGAACGGTAGATAAAGAAGGGACTTGACTTTAAACACAAGACGAAAATATATGTACATCTGTTTCTATAAAACACCACAAATATGGAAAAGTTTAGCACCCCCAAGTGACGCAACAGTGAAATATTCCCCACCTGAACAAGATTTGGACAAAGAGAGAAGAAGTCTTGATTTTTGCAAGTTGGAAAAACCAAACCCATAAATGGACCTAAGGAAAGCTCAAGGTATGGTATGCTGCCAAATTTGCCCATGTATATATAGTGAAGGGCAAACAACTAATTAAAAATTCACATGTCCATATAAATATTACTCCTTACATATACATACATATAATATGTAGGGACAGTTCAGAGAACATGTATTTTGACACTTATCTTATCGGAGCCTCACGCTAATAATCGAACCCGTTCAATTTGTTTAAAACATGCTTTTAGGAAACTCGTACAAAATTAACTCATGATTCAGATATCGGTAAGAGCTTGATCGATATATTATTTGTTGTCCCTAAATTTGACAGAATAGAAATTAAACGAATCGACCGAGCCCGGACCGATATCCGAATAACTAAGTTGATTTCTGATGGGAACTCACAAAAACATGTTCTAAACAAATTGAACGGCTCCGATCATTTGCGTGGGACTCAAGAAACGAGCTTCACAAGATAAGTGTCAAAATAACCGTCCAATATGTGTAATATTGCATAGAGATATACTCCTAAATAGTATACAGTAGTACAGTAACTACACTATAGCTAGAATTTGTGCAAGAGTATAAATGTGGTTGTTTGACGTATGGCAATGGGGACAAATGCAAATAGTGGTGTGGTTGGGTTGGTATTGGGTGGTGGATGTGGTGCTGGTGATCAGTGACGGCCAACGACAGCGACCAAGAATGGTGCCCACCATTTTTATCCCCCATCACTCGAACCACCTGGGGGAATCGTGTTTGCTCAATGGTTTGCATTATACGTACCAAAAACATATTAGAGAATTCAACGAACCAAAGTCAATGACGGCTCCAGGAATTTTTGGTCCGGGTATTTTACAAAAAACTCGGAATTTTTTTAAATTTTTCGTCATGTACTTCTATATAGAAGATAGGTACAAAAATATTGATATATAGCACCGTTTTGACAAAGAAATCGTAAATAAATAAAAATGTTACACTTAATTTGTGAGTTTTCATAATTTATTGCACAATATGTAGCTCAATTTCAAATGCTATTAAATTAAATGTATGTACTACTTTGCTGTACATATGTTGAAAAGCATAGTATACCTAACAACAACTCATCGATCTCCTATTTGAACGGGCAAAATATTTTTTTTAGTGATGAGCACTCACTAAAGATCTTTACCGTGAGAGAGATCTCCTCTCCGACCCCAATCCGGACAGGGGCCTGTCCTACTCCTTTCGGCCGTTGATCTCGCAAATCAACGGCTAAGATGTGCCGAACTTTTTGCTCAAAAATGACGTCGTTTTTGTTCGGCACATCTCAGCCATTGATTTGCGATATCAACAATCGAGACGAATGGAACAGGCTCCTGTCCGAATTGGGATCGGACAGGGGATCCGGGTCCTTTCTTTTTGGCATTTGTTGGCTGTTGGGTGTTCAAAATCAAAGGGGAACATGTAAATATATATTAATGCATACACATTAAAAAAAAATTAAGGTGTTCATTTTCATCAATGTGGAGCCGCCTATTCATCAACTGTACAACATATCCAAACAGGATTATATGGGGGCACAATTCTTGCTAGTGTTGGATCAGGTGCTAACCAATTCACCTAAAAGTAATTGTTGTTAAGAGAAGGCGCAACTTAGTTTTTAAAGTGCAGCGCAGAGCCCTACACTTAGCGGCAAGCGGATAAGAGGGGATTCGCAATGCTGCCCATACAGCACCAACGGATGAAGGCAGTTACTCCTCCCAATACGCTTGTCCTGCGCCAGCAGGGGCTTCTCGAGTAAAGAATGGATCGATGCTGGCCCCCATAAAAGTCAACAGCTAGTATAAAAGTTGCTCTTGCCTTCAGAATTACTTAAAAACGAATATTGGTAATTACCGGTATCGGAATAGCAACTCTTTTAATCCCTTTCCTGATTCCCCACAATTCAAACGCAATTTTTGCGCATTTGTTCTTTTTTTCGTTTCATAGGCTTTCAAATGTGAGTCCCTTAAAATAATTTTCTTTCGGTACCGACGAGGGTACGTATTAATGAAATGTTTGCTTAAACAAAGACCGCATAATTTACAAGGTTTTTTTTTTTGGTCTTTAATTCTAATCACCATGGTGAGCAATCCAAACCTTGTTTGTAGTTAAGTATAAATTTTAGTAAACAGAAAAATGAGCAAATGGTGTTGTAACTTGTTCGTCATGGCATGGGTGATGGGTACTACCGATTAATTAATTACAAAAGTCCCATCCTGCAATTACATATTACTACTAGCTAGTAGTTCTCAAAGCCTGGACAATTAAGGTCAATATAATTGGTAACCAAATCCAGAGTTTAATGTCGCTTTCTCCATTTGCATGTCAAAACCAAAGGAAGAAGCTACAGTAAAATAATGTTAACTACTGGAGTATTTCCGTCCATGTCTTTAATTACTTTTTATTAAAAAAAAAAATTAATAACTAAACAAACTAGAGTACTATACTACAGGCAAACTAGTACCAAAAATGTTAGAGGCATATTACCTCCCCTCTCACATACAGGTGGGGCCCACGCCCCACCTGTATGTGAGAGGGGTGTGGTTGAGGTAATATGCCTCTAACACCTCTCAACTGCTAATATTTTGTTTGGGCCCTACCTGTATATGAGAGAGATGTGATTATGATGATGTGCCTCTAGCACCTCTCAGCTACTAGTATTTTGTTTGACTGAAGTGGACAGGAGTGCAAGTCAAAAAACATGTTGCCAGCGAAGCCCAGCTTCTAGAGAGAGATAGAGAGAGCGCACAAAATGACACAACCAAATCCAAAATTTTTAGGTCAAAAACTAGATTTGGACTTTTTGACCTATCTCTACACAATAGATTTTACAATACTTATATTCTAATCAATCGTAAGAAGTAAGTATCAAATCTAGGTAGGGAGATATGATAAGTAAAACTCAATCCAAGCAAAGATATAGATCGAGGAAGAATACTTGCAATCAATAGTAAGAAGTAAGTATCAAGCGTTATTATTATTATTATTATTTTTTTATCATTAGGCAATTGCATACTTCATTTGAAGTTCGAAGGCAAAAATTACATCACAATAATAAGAGTGAACCAAAATATAAGACACGAGCACTGCTGAAAGCTCTACAGGCTGCAAACCAGCACGAGGTGCCGGGATAGGGTCCATCTTCGACTTGGTAGTAGAGTATCCATCGGAAAACCCAGCTCAAACTATAGGCACGAAAAACTGATGTAATCTTCAGCAACCCCCCACGGAATTGCTCTTGAACACGTCGCCGGCCGGCTCATAGCGCGAGGAATCACTGACTAAATCAGTGAGCCCTCGCTACCATGTGCAAAGGACGCCACCCACAGCGAGCTCCGGTTACGGGGACACATATGCCGGTAAAGCCGGACCCACGAGACCACGGCGAGACCGAAAGTAGGTTACAGTAACATGAAATAAAAACAAACCCTAAACAAAAAACAAGCTAAACCAGGAAGAATAAGTTGGAAGGGTCAAAATGTGAAACTTTTAAACTTGGGTGGGGTATGATACATATGTACCTTGTCATGATATGGGTTCACGCACCTTTAATTAGCATTAATAATAAAGGAAAATAATATTGTCACACATTTTTTTGTTATTGCTACATTCCTGCAGTGTATTTTTTGGTGCAAAAATACACTGCAGGAGTGTGGCAATAACAAAAAAGAGTGTGACAATATCACTGGCCATAATAAAATGAATAAAAGTCAATACTGTGGATCTATAGATAGCAGAAATGAATAACCTCTAAATTGAGGGGTCAATGGATTTTAACCCCTCATCTTCGTCTCAATTTATTTATTTATTCATTTGTCGATCGATCCATAGCTAGTATAATTAAATTTTATAATCCTCCCCCCTTCCACAGGGTTTTCGAATCCCTCACAAATATACAACACACACGCATTCTGGTTTGCAACTCTCACGTGCTATCAACTGATCTTATAGAGTCACTCATACGGGCTTTCTTCGGTTTAAATTGGCAACTCTATAACGGAATGTGAGATTGATTCTCCAAAAATTAGTTGAGTTGCACGTAAGATGGTTCGAAAACCCGGAGTTACCAAAAATAAAACTCACGGAGTCACGGTTGACACCTAGGAATTAGGGTTCCAATAGTCCATCAGTTCATGATAGACCCCAGTATAATGTTTGGCGCAAGATTATAAATAAGAAAAGAAAAAAAGGTACTACTACTTAATTAGAGGCCAGCTACGGTGCAGGCCAAACTTATGTATCCGCGTGGGGTGGGGCGAACAAGTCCTCCAGGCTACCATGCTTTCAGCTGTTAAAAAAAAAAATACTACTATAAATTTAAAGTAAGATGCACAATTATTTTATTTAGAACCAAGTTGGAAAAAAATAAATTGTCACACAGTGTATAATATAAGGCTGAGCAATTAAAGAAGACGAAAGGGAAATAATAAGGGAAATAATTAAGGGTGGGTGGGTCTGACTGACAAATAGATTGTGGAGAAGGTGGGCTTCGGGAGGGTTCTCCACTTGCAATATTCAAATTATGATACCTTTGAAATTCTGAGCTGGGATATAATTATGGGGGTGGAAAATTTGAGCTTTTCTGTTGTTTAATTAATTAATTAATTAAGGGTGTGTTCCACTAACGAAAATATAGTAAGCATTTATTTTTTAAATAAGTACTTATTTTTTGAATTAAAAGTTATGTACTGTGAGAGAATGATATGTTTCGTAAATCGAAAAATAAGTACTTAAAAATGAAAACCTCAGCGAAACGGGGTCTATAACTTTAGGTGGAGATCCCAACTTTATGTTTCTTGTTTTTTTGGTATTTAGGGCTTTTGACTTGTTTCGTAAAATGAAAAATAAATACTTTAAAAAATGAGAATCTTAGCGGAACAAGGCCTAATTACTAAAAACTTCAGATGGAGATCCTAACTTTTTGTTTCTTGGTATTTAAGACTTTTTTGGCTAAATAAGCCAATTGGCTTATTTTTAAGTCTTCATTTTTTTTTTTTTAGCGTTTGTTAGTTTTTTGTGAATTATTGCTTCTTCATTAAAAGAGGAATCTAAAAAGTAAAAAAATTACTATCGAAATTCTTATTTTTTTGAATAAAGACAAAAACCCAATAAATCAATTTTTTTGTCTTTATTAAAAATTTTAGATTTTGACCATAATTTTTTACTTTTTCGATTCCTCTCGTCGAGTTGAACCAATAATCCTTAAAAATTTGACGCGAAAATAACAAATGCCAACAAATTGGAATAAAGACAAAAAGAGAGAGAGAGAAGCCAATTGGCTTATTTAGTCAGGAAAAACCCTTTAATACTTATTAGGAAACTAATTCTTAATATGAACATGGATAAAAATTAAGAAAAGACCCTGTCACATGATGTGCCCCTTGAAATAGGGTTATGACTTTCGTCCATTTATTTATTAAGTCAAAAAATAAGTTTTATCGACTCTCTCTACCCTCTGGAAGTTTACTATTAGAGTGATGATGTAGTGAAGAAAATTCAACAAAGCTAGAATTTCAAAGTCAACATATGACCTGTTTGCTTTCAATTACTGGTGTTGACAAATGAGAGGGTTGGGTTGCCCTTAATTAGGGACCGATTTGACAAGATTTACAAAGTGAAATCACTTTAAATAGAGATCCACACTACCCCAAGTAACTCAATAGTCCAAGTTAATTTTTACACTCTATCTCTGTTTGTGTGTTTTTGTA